>JANHFX010000041.1:38067-84128 GCA_027560015.1 Chloroceryle amazona | reverse complement strand
TAAGAGAGTCTCTTTTCCCCAGAGAAAGACAATCATAGAATTTGTATTGAGGGTGAGAGGGGATCATAACAGTATGCCCATCACTGTCACCACTGATGTTGTAGAGCAGGCACCGGAGGTCCCAGACGGGGCCCCGCAGCGGACGGGAGCTGTGTTCAGGAGCTGGATTCTGGTACCAGATTCAGGAACACGGGATCAAAGTCAGAATGGACAGACTCCTCCTTGGATGTTCTGGGGAAGCAGTCCAAGAGGGGAGAAGAGTCCGGGTAAAAGCCCAATAGGCCCTCTCGATCCCTCTGCTTGCTTCCGAATATGACGTCTATGGGATGGATACCTTGTTGATCGGTTGGGGATCACCTGCCCTGTCCACTCCTTCCTAGGTGCAGTCTTTTTCCTTCTGCACCCCCCTGTGTGGTACACACCGTCCAGCAGTGGCCTTGGTCTGCATACCAATCCTTGGTAGTAACTCTAACCATGGGCTGTTATCACTGCTGGCAGCAGACAATGCAAAAACATGCTGCTACCTTCAGACAGTGCTGTTAATTAGAAGTACTGAACTGAAAAGTAAAATCACTGAACAGAATTAGTCCTGTTTTCACCCAAACCAGGACAACTGGGGATGTCTTGTCCCTTCGGTTTAGAGTGCTATTTTAGTAAGAAAACAATTAGCAGGTGAAAGAACGATATGGGACAAGGAGAAAGGAACTCTTGATTGAAAGAAACATTGAAAGTAAGACTTTGGTAGTTGGTTTTGCTTTATAATACCCGAGAGGTGTGTCTGTGGAGAGGAACCTGGTATCTTCACGCTTGACAACTAACTTTTAAGTTATTTCATGTACTAATAACAACATTGACCTGCTTGATACAGGTAACAGCTTTGTTGATGATTCCATGGTTAAATATGTACTACTTAAGCTACAAGTGAGCTTGACCTGTGTAATGTCTTCCATTGTGCTTAATATGTTCCACTTACGATTACTTGAATTCATAAAAATTATTGCATTGCTTGTTAACGTTTCTTGTTGCACTCTTCCATTGCAGGCCACCGAGGCTGATGGGTGAAGGTTTTGTTGTAATGCAGTCCAATGATGTTGACATCTATTACTATATGGATGAACCAGGTACCTTCTGTTAAATACGAAAATACAACTTTATGAGATTTGAGGGCTATTTATTAATTTAATTGTCTGGACTTGCTAGGCAACTATTTATTATCTTTTATACTGAAAAGTCTCTAAGCAGAAAGAGTGCAATGTTTTGGAGCCAATAAAAGCATTCATGAGTACACTTCAGAATGCTGATGATTTCATAAGTTATTTTTTATGCAAATGAAAAAAAAAAAATCCACTGAAACAAATGAGAGAAAGTTCATGTGCTTCATATGTAGAAGGGAGTGAAATTTTGAGCTGCCTTCTTTTTAAGGGTTGTCAACTTCCAGACTGCTTCATGTAAGAGGCCTGGGGAATTCTGTAGGTGGATTAGCTGTACTGACGATTTTCAGTGAGGAGCTTTCTGGAGCTGTAGGTACTCTGTCAGCAGTGCCTTCTGCAAGTCTGTGTGCAACATGGAAGCAAATAATGTTGATAGTCTTGAAACAAGTTATGTTGAAGCTGTAAACTTAAATGATGGAGGTTTTCAAAGGGACTTCAGAGGCGGGGACAATTTGTAGTCAATACCTGCTGGGATTTTGGGGAAGTCTATTTGATTAATCGTTGAATATTAAGGTGCCTGTTTTTTTTCACTTTAAATTCAGTGCATTTTATTACCACTTTAATTTGCTGGAGTGTCTTTGGTTTGCAAAGGCTTTTGCCTGATTCCGCTTAAACTGAATCTTGAACAAAGGGACCACGTTTGAGAATGATGAATACTGGTGTAGGATGGGTGGCAATTTCAGATGGTTGCTGAATAAATGCT
This sequence comes from Chloroceryle amazona, assembly GCA_027560015.1. Taxonomy (NCBI): domain Eukaryota; kingdom Metazoa; phylum Chordata; class Aves; order Coraciiformes; family Cerylidae; genus Chloroceryle; species Chloroceryle amazona. The sequence goes on along the minus strand of JANHFX010000041.1, from coordinate 82,214 downwards.
TCATTTTTTTCTAGTAACTCTAAGTCTACTGTAGTAAGTCTTCCTTTTTATTTCTTTGCATTGTCTGTAGAAATAATTTTAAGGTGCCTTTTGTTTCAAAACCTGGTTTGTAAGTAGGATTGAGAACTGAATGTGGATGTATGAAAGCCTGTATTGGCAAAAAGCATGTGGAAAACCGCCATGTGTGTCAGCATTTCACTGACAGCAGTGAGCAGCACTTCAGAAAATCCCAAGGATTTTTGATCATATTTATGCCCTTCCCCTGGGATTCTGCATTGAATTATGGTTTGATATTTACATACTATAGTGGTCTCAAAACTGACATCAGGACGCTTTTGTTGTCTTGTGCTTAGCGAACATTTTTGATGCTAATTTGAAGCAGCCTCCTTTAATAATCTGTTTATTATATTATGTACTATAGGTCTTGTACCAGAGGAGATGGAGGAAAGTAATGATGGAGAAGCAAACAACGAAGACAGCAAGTTGCAGGATCTGCCACCGTGTTGGGGTTTGGACATTGTTTGTGGAAAAGGAACAGATTTCAACTATGGACCTTGGGCTGATAGGCAAAGGTATTACCATGATTTACATATTTAATCTTTGATAGCTATTATTGAAAAAAAGCCCCACAACATTCTAAAGATTTGAGTGTGGATTGCTCAGGCTTCTAATTGGTATTGATTAGACTAGGCACTCTAAAAGAAGCGTCTTGCCACAATGGTTTAAGATGAGTAAATTCATTGGTGTTTATATTGTTGGCCTTACAAAGTTAGGAACACTCAGACTTTTTCTTAGTAAATTAATAGATTATGTTCCTATTTATTTTCTGCGAACGAAGTAGTTTTACTATTTACCATGTTACATAATGAAGGGTTTAACCTTTTAATTGGCTACCTTTACACTTGTCAAGCTCCTGTTAGCTTATGGATAGGAATATATTGCATATTGATGAGAAAATTTTATGGAACTACAAATCTGGCCATGAAAATGATGAGGGGGCAATGAATTATCCCTACTTTGGAGAATCAATGACTTGATGTGGCCTCCAAAATATTTATCATGTAGTTATTTTAGGAACAAAATATTGGACCAGTGTTCTGCTACTGTTCTTCACTTAGCCCTCGATGTTTTGCACACACATATTTCTGGTGGAGATAATGGGGTTGTTTAGCGACTAAAGGACTATTAAGTAAAAAAGACATAATCAGTGCTTTCCCTTTTTTCTCCCCTATTAATTACAGATTGATACTTTTCTTGGCCTCCATTAATTCTCCTATGAAACTATTATTGTTAACTGTCTCTTAGGAGCATGAGGATCGCAGACCAAAGAGTAGTCATTAGATAAGACAATATCTTAGAGAAGTTAAGAGAAAATGCCAGTTTTCAGAACAGACCTTTGCTAAGAACATGAAGTCGGTGAATCATTAATGATATTTTTAATCCTACCAGGAAAACTTGTTCTATGATGGTATGTTTCTTATTTTAACTGGCTAGGCAGAAGGCAGTTTGGTGCTTATTACAGAGCATGTAGGGTTCACAGATACCTGGAAACTCCTTTGCATTGTGCTATGGGTAGACGATAGAATTTTGGAAAGTGCTTGAAAGTTTTAGAAGCGCAGATCTATAGGACTTCTGTGGACTTTGTGCTCTCAGTTCATGTAAGGGCTTCTACAATTACCAGTCTTGAATATATCATGCAGTAAGATCTTGGGTTTCCCCAGGATTTTGAGTGTGTGTGGTGTTTGGGAGGGTTTTGTTGTTGGATTTCTTGGTTTGGGCTTTGGTGGTGTTTGTTTTTGGTTTTAACTTTTAAGCTGCTGTATTGGTCAGGTGCTGGGTGCAGGAAACTCCTTTGCCCCCTTAAAGACTGACTTACATCCTTCTTGACCTACATAAGCTATGGCATAAAAGCTTTACTTTTACGTAGCTGCATGTTCAGAAATACCCTGCAGAAATGTAAGCTTCATTTCACTCTCATTCTGAGGTCCTAAAGTTTTGTATTTTACTTATATCTGGGCATTACATCAACTACTTATGCACAAACAGATTACCTCCTACTTGGTTTACAAATCTGCTACAAAAACATGAGGTTAGGAATTAGAAGAAAAAAGCCTAGCTTGTTTGCTATCTGAATTAAAATATTTGTATTCTAAATAATTTATGGTCTGTCCACTTACAGCTTTTATTCCAAAATTACTTTTTTCAGTAGAAGCTTCTGGAGATTTCAGTAATGAGTTGGAAGACTTCCATGATGAAGACTTTTAACGTTCTTTCTTACTGTATTCAGTGGTTGTCTAAAGACTCAACTAACTGGAAAATCAAATGAACCAAACAGATGCATAAATATGCATAAATATATATATATATATTTCAGCTATGAATAAAAACAACTTCTTTTGTTTGTTCATTTGTTTGTTTTCCCACTAGGGATTGCTTGTGGAAGTTTTTCTTCCCACCAGACTACCAAGTTATGAAAGTCTCAGAAATTGCTCAGCCTGGGAAACCAAGACAAATTCTTGCTTTTGAACTGCGGATGAATATTATTGCAGATGCCACCATTGATTTACTTTTTACCAAAAACAGGGTAAATATTGAAAACTTGTGTAGAAAATAAGTTATCTGTTGTGATTAACTTGTGGTTTTTGGCTGTGCATAATTTTACTTGTCTCAGGTGTTCATTACAGAATTCTTATTTTGAAAGGTAGGAGATTTTTGGTTTAATCTGCCATAAATAGGAGCAAACTCTTCCAAGATAAGTATTGTCTCAGAGGCATTAATATTTGATAGTTTATTTTAAGCTTCTTTTAAGCCTTAAAGCTACATCTTAAGCTATGGCAGCTTCTAATGTCTTGGGAGTTCATGAGCTGGACATTTCCTGCGCAATCTTCCGTTACAATGAAGCTCACCATACTGAAAAAGCAACTTTTTCTGATATTGGATGAATAATGTTACTGGAGAGATGTTAGTGAAAGCAGATGGGGAGGGGACACAGACACAACAAAAGATGTGTATGTGTAGAGTTGGATTTTTCTTTCCTTTGTTGCTACTCTTATAAATGGGATATACTGTGACTTCATATATCAGTACACACAGATACTTTGTTAGTAGTTTTTTGGAAGGTAAGAAAGGCTTTGGGAATTGGGTACCTTCACCCAGGTCTGGGTAATGACAGCTAGAGGCCTAAAGTACGTTGATTGATGCAATGACCCTAGAAATAATGTTTGGACTTTTTTTCCTTTCCTGCAATACAGGAAACTAATGCTGTACATGTAAATGTTGGTGCAGGATCGTATTTGGAAGTAAATATTCCCATGACAGTAGGTGAAAATGGTGAGTTAAGGTTAAGCTTAATTTGTTTCCCTAAAGTTCTTCCTTAACGGTTATTTTTATTCTGATGTAAATGTCTTGTAGTGTTTTTCTTTTGTGAGTATGAGATGTATATTCTTATGTAAAGGCACAAAAAGTATTTCCCTGTACATTTTATTGCAAAATGTTAAAACATGTAAGACTTTAAATAGTAAAGTTACCCCCCTGCTTTGTTTGCTTTAGGAAACACATTCCATAACTACTAGATAGTGTTTCATTTAACTTAACATTTACTTATCTTGTTGGTTGGTTTGAAGCCCTTTACTAAATTGTTCTCTTGATACATTCTGACACAATTGAATTGTTATTTTATTTGCTAGGCTATTCACCTACAATTAAAGGACAGCTTCTACATGTTGATGCCACCAGCAGTATGCAGTACCGGACTCTCTTAGAAGCTGAAATGCTAGCTGTAAGTTTGCATTAATAAGCACAAGTCCTCTCCAGAGGATTTTTAATAAAGAACACAGTTATTTGTCTGTGGAGCAGTTTTTAAGGTTGTTAAGTAACTCAGAAATGTGCCTTTCGAATGTATTTTGCAAGACCTTAATGAGTAAGGAACTTACATATACAAATGTAACTATGCATGTGTGTAACTTCAGTGACCTACATAATTTATATCCTAAGTTGTATGTTCTGAAAGCTGTGGAGGGATTGAAGTGTCATTTACAAATCTTGCCTCATTTGTTATGTAGCAGCGTGTTCATATAGGCTTTACCTTTAGTGATTAGTTGTGCTGCATAATTTGTACACTCAAGTCCCTCAAAGTACTTCAGAGCGCTTAAACTACTTGAGCCAGATTGAATGCTGCGTTATGCTTCTGTTTGCTTCATTCACTTCTGCAGTACTGCAGTTCTGTAGGATGCCTTTCTCAATGGTTTTTAAATTGCCTTATTAGAGTGTTGTTTTTAACGTTTCACTTTGAGCACCATATCAAAAGTTGAAAGGATACTGTATTCTGATGTATTTCATCTTTCGGGTATTATGAAAAGTGATGCATTCAGTGGAAACTTTGGTTTACAAATCGCTTGATACATCTACTGCAACAGCTGTATCAGAAGTTGGTAGTATACCTTTCCAGATAAATGAATACACTAACACTTGACCTTCAAACACCGAAAGAGAGAGATTAAATTATTAAGGAACTGGAGAGGCCTTCTGTTCATCCCAGCAGGAAAACAGTTTTAATTATTCAGCAGAGTGCGTATGTGAAAACTGCTGAGCTACAGGGTCAAGCACTGTCATCTTTTTGAGTAATTCTGATGCTTTAATATCTTGTTCACAGTTTCACATTAATGCCAGCTATCCCCGGGTGTGGAACATGCCACAGACGTGGCAGTGTGAACTCGAGGTTTATAAAGCAACCTATCATTTTATCTTTGCTCAGAAAAGCTTCTTTACAGGTAACTTCTTAACTAAATAACTTATGTAATTGAATCAAACTAATTTAAATATTAATAAATGTAATCAAGTCGAATTAAATATTCGTCCTTTAGAATTTCTTTTCAAATTTTGTGAGGGCTACTCTGACTTCACATATTTAGGACAACTAATTTTTCTGAATAAAATTCCCGATGCTTTCTGTTGCTTCTAAGTGTCTAAGTATGTGATATTCTTATATTTGAGTGGAGATATCAAAAAAATTCAGTTTGTACAATCTGCACTAAATTTGAAGTGAAGTGACCGTAAACTTCAGATGAATTTATTTCTGTCAGAGCTATTGGTTTGTTTAATGCTTGTCACCTAGGATGTTGATTTCTCTGATGGCTCTCTCTTGGGCTGACTGATTTTCGACTGCTTAGGCTTTAGCTCCCATCCCTTGGGGTGACAGATGGTGAGGGAAAGTAATTTGCTCCGTAGGATTTTGACTGTGAGGAAGAACACGTGCACACAAGGCCGTACAAAGTGATCGAGCATCACCAAACTGTTGCTGAACGTTCCAGCTGCAGTAATGGAAAGAATATAGCCCCATCAGTGTGTACTGCCTGGGCTAATTAGCCCTGCTGGGAGGGAGGATTAATTAGTGCAGATGTAGTGCCATGCTAATAAAGTTACTCTCCTGGTGAGGCCGGGGCCCTTATTTGTGCAGTGCTGCAGTAAAGCATCATAGCCTGTCAGCCCTTTCAGAGCAAATGGGAATGTCTACAGCAATGCTGCTTTGCTGTGTTAGAAAATATTCCCAGATGTACACGTTGAGAGTATCACAGTGAGAAACAAAAGGAAAGCAGTTGGTAGTCCAGAGCTTTTAGGTCAGTGTGTAGAAGTCTCTCGCTTGATTGCTTGATAACTTCCTTTCTGTTGCTCTGTGGGTTTAGATCTGATCCAAGACTGGTCCAGTGATAGTGCACCCGATATTTTTTCATTTGTTCCTTATATGTGGAACTTTAAAGTCATGTTTCATCAGTTTGAAATGATCTGGGCAGCAAATCAGCACAACTGGATTGACTGTTCCACCAAACAACAAGAAAATGGTGAGATCGCTGTTTGTTTGTTTGTTTGTTTGTTTGTTTGTTTGTTTGTTTGGAAGAAGAGAAGGTACTACAAAAAATATGTACCAAATTTAGCATAGATCTATAGAGAGAACTGTAAATTTTTTGCTAGAAAGCTCTGTATTCAGTGCTAACTATGCATTTTGCTACCGTTGATAAGTGCAGCTCTAGATCATGTTTTGACATTCATTTCCCAAGAATCTTTGATTTAGTGCAACAGTTTGCAGAGAGCAACTGTGGGGTGTTGATGTATGTTCAGTAAGCTACCAGGAAACATTCACTCGGGAGTAAATTTTTTAAGTAATGTTGGAAAAACACCATTTCAACTCCATAGAAGTAGAAATTTGTTTCCCCTTGATTTCATAATGGGAGGTAACACTGATAGTTCTAGGCAAAACTGAGACATACATTTCAGGAAGTCAGAACTTTGTTTGATGTGCAGTTTGGTTTAGTGTTCAGTGGTCTACACTGTACTAGAATCTTATAATCTCAGCATAGAAAGAGGACGGTGGCATAAAAATCATGAGGTTGTGTTCTGGATCAAAATAAGCCTCACTACTTCTTCAAAAGCCTGAGGAATATCTGGTGTGTGTTTGTGTCCAGAAATGGGTGTGTGGAGCAATGAAGTCAGGAGTTTTTATGGTCTGCTTGTAATTTTCTTGTGCTAAGTACAGTGTCTTTCTGTAAAGGAAAAGCTGTGGGAAGTAAATACTTTCAGAATAATTTGGTACAAGGAACTCTAAACACACAGTAGTTAGTCAGTTTCCCATGTCATGAGTTCTTTAATATCTTTTCACTGTTTTTACCTGTATGTCTGATAATTTTTTTGAAGAACAAAATAGGGAGTAATTTGATTAATTTTGTTTGTTTGTTTGTTTTTTCCCTTTCTCAGTTTATCTAGCAGCTTGTGGAGAAACACTGAACATTGTTTTCTCTCTGCCTTTCACTGACTTTGTTCCAACCACATGTAACACTAGATTCTCTTTAAAGGTAAGTTTTCTTGTTTGGTTTGGTTTGGTTTTTTTTCGTCCGTCCCCTCTCTTGTGTCTTCTAAATGTGAAAGTAGTTTCCCTACCTTTTCGGTCAGGAAATTTTCTATAAACTTTCCTGAAAGAAAATAACTCTTTCACTTAGTTTCGTAGATTTTTATTTGTTTTGGTTTGTGTTTTGTTTCTTTCTTTAAGGTAAATGGCTTCTGTTGCTTTTATAAAGCATCCAGTCATAGGCTGTTTAATTTATATACACATATATATGAAATAAAAGTGTTTTAAGAATAGTTCTACGCATAAACACATTCTGTATGAATATTTACTATGTATACTTAGACTCTGTGTGTCTGTGTATGTATTTTATCATCTGGAAGTTTGTTCCCATTTATTTAGAAAATGTGAAAATCTAATTTATGTTCAAAGAGGAAAATCAAATACTGGAATGGGTACCCCCAAACCATTTTGGAAAGACACATTCCAGATTTTTAAGAGTTCCCGTAAATAAGTAATGAAGCATTTTTAGCAGACAGGACTAATTCTTTGAAAGACTGTACTTCTCTTCCCTAAAATAGAAGCAGTCTACTGCTACTAAAAATAAATGACTAGTTGATGGTGATGTTGGTAATTTTGTATAATTTGATAGCAAAGAAAGCAATCTCTTATCTAACCTCTTGAAAAAAAAGTGGGTTTTTTGAATTTTCAGGTAGTCTTGGGCCAGTCACTTAACTTTTTCAGTATGGCTTGAACAACAGAAGAACAGGAATCACAGTCATGCCCTGGGGTTTTACAGATTGCTGTTGTGTGCTGTGTGCAAGTTTCTGGACTTGTAACTGTCCAGAGCCACAGAACTCTTGGGATCGGACTAGAAATTGGTGGGAGCTGTGGTCAGCAATCACATGTGAAAACTGAGATTTCTTGCCTCACTTTGCCTATAAAGTGAAGATGAAGGCACATATGGACATGCAAGTGGCATGAGTATTATGCATAAAGTCAACATAAATTAACCCTTCTGATACTGCTGTTTGATTTTAGGGAGAAGATGTTGATCTTCATTTGTATCTACCAGATTGTCATCCTAGTAAATATTCCCTTTTTATGCTGGTGAAAGATTGTCAGCCTAATAAAGTAACCCCTGAATCTTGCATTTCTGCCGAATGTCAAAGTGGTCAAAAAACAGGCAAACCCAAATGGAGGAACATTACTCAAGAAGAGTGAGTTTTGTTGTCATACATATTGATGTCTTTGGCTCTTCGTATTTAATTACTTGGTGATGAAAGCAACCTTCTATGTTAAGGGAAAATACTTAGTGGAACTATTGTACTCCAAGTAAAAGTATGATGTTCCTTTTTGAAAGGGCTGGATGGGTTGAATGCTGGACTGTCCCGAGCGTTGTGTTTACAATTGACTACTCATGGCACCCAATTTATCCTCAGAAGGCAGATGAGCAGTTAAAACAATCCTGTAAGTGTCACTACTTCTTTCTTTTTAATACATTTCAGGAACTGAAACTGTGACTTTGTTGGATTAAGCTGCTTAAATTTGCAGAAATGACTTTTGAACTAAACTGTTTCATGTGACATGGGAGAATGCTAATATTTAGAATGGGCCAGGTTTGGTTTAAAAACTGACAACACCTCCTGATGCAGAATTTCAGAAAGCGCCCCAGTTCCCTGTGTAAAAAGAGGGTACTGTCTGTAGCTCATTCCTCTTTGTCCTGATCAAAGTGGATCTCTCAAATGGGTTGTTGCATAATATAGAATATCACTTGATATATCTAAATGTAAAGTACAGTGGTTTTGCCAGTATCACCTTCTTTAGCCTTTCTAAGCTTTTTTCCTTTGGATGTTGTGACATGGTCTTAGGATTTAAATGTTTAAATATAGTATATGTAAGATGTAACAAAGGTGCCTTAGCTTTATGGATACTAAATGGAGATTTCCTTGTAGCTAGCACTGTTGAAGTGAACCGTGGCTGTTGGATCGTCTTAGACTGGTCAATGCAACTCTGCTTTCTAAATAAGAATTTTAAAGTCTTCAGTGTTTGATTCTGTCAGTATGTGCTTGCAAAAAAAAAAAAAGTTAGGAAATACTTAAACACAGAGACAAAAATAAGTTCTTTTCAATTCAGAGGGAGGTATGCAGGAAGTTACAGGGTTGCATAAAAGTCTTTCAGTCTGAGAGAGTGGCATCTGAACTGGTGAAGGAGAGGTATTAGAAGAATAACGAGGAATAATTTGAATGGGCCTCAATCAGCAGGTGCTCAAAGACATGTTGGATAGGGTATTTAGGTTTTGAGTTCCAACAATTCAAATCTAAAAGAACTCAAATGTTAAAGGATGAATCAGAAAAAGTAAGTTTCATCTTGCAGATGTTCATTAAGTGCTCTTGTGAGACTCTGACAGCTTGTGTCAGATTTTCATACTGCAGATTTGAAAACATTTACTTGTAATGGTAGCAGTTGAGCCTGCATTTGAACGTTTGTACATGCATGGGTAATTTCATCTGCAGCTTCCTTTGATGCATAACCCAGCACAGTCCAGCTCACTTCTAATCTGGGGTGCTGATAGAATGTGGTTGTCCACAATAACAACATCTGTATTTTCTTTTAAGTCAGTCGATAGAACTCTCTCTGTTTCTGAGAAACAAATACATTGCACTGCAAGAGCTGCAGCTTCCAAAAACATGGTCAGCTCGCAAACGGCGTTTAGCTGATTTATAACACGGAGCATAATGTGAGCACTGAGCATCCCTTGTGGAGACAATAGTGGTGGGCTGAAGGCCTGGTGGTTTGCTGGCTACAGGTGTGTGTATTCACTGTGGTGCTCTATATGCCACTTCTTCCAGTTAAACTGGCACCTGAAATCTTCCTCCATCTGGAGCATCAATTGGATATGGCTTTCCCACAGAGTTCTTTACATCCCATCAGTCACTTCACATCCCTTAAACATTTCCAGTTCCTCACTTCTCACTTTGTTGCCTTTCCACGCTTACAGACAAAGTTCTCCTCCCTAACTCCAAATAAAAGAATGGATAGGAAATGAGAATTGAATTTCCGAAGTGTTTCGTGACATGAGTAATGGAGTTGAGAGGAAATTCTGGCCTACAGTGCTACTGAATTGGAATACATTTTTAATGTAACTTCTGAAATTTTCCTGTTTATTCACTTCTGTTTATTTTGCAGTAGCTATGTGGTTGTGGGAAATCTTCTACACTGAAATGAAAGCATGTCTTTGTTTAACTTGAAAAGCAAGATAAATAAATGGATTTTTTATTTTTTTTGAGGACTTGAAGGCTTGTTTTTCTGTTGCATAGCTAACATGGACTAAAATATTCTATATTTTCCTGTCTTCCCATAGTTACTAGATATGAGAAACCAGTTCTGCTGCATAGACTTATTAACATAATTGTACAAGCCAAATTAGAAACCTGCAAAAAGTTGTGTATTTGATACACATTCATATTTGCAGAATTTTGTCTGTCAGAAGCATAACTTGTAATCAAAGTCTGTTTCCTTCTTTATTTTGCTCTCAAGTGTCAGAAATGGAAGAAACAATGTTATCTGTACTAAGGCCATCGCAGAAGACAGCCGAGAGTGTGATTTCATCTCCCACAGCTTCAACCCGTCTTCCCCTCGACCCCTCGGAGCTGCCCCCAGATAAGCTCCATGTGGAACTGGAACTCTCCCCGGATTCCCAAATAACCCTGTATGGACCCCTGCTCAAAGCCTTTCTGTCCATAAAGGTAGGCATGGGAACAGAGCTCGTAAAATTTGCGTGGCCACATGTAGGAAAGGGGAAGAATTTGTTTGGGATGGAAAACTAGAATTCAGCTGCACATGTGAATTCAACTGGAAAAAATTTTGTAAGCACTGGTTCAGAGTGACTTTGTTTGGTGATACAGTGTAGCTGGGGGGTCAATTCAGTTGGCACAGGTTTATTTAGGAGACTTCCAGTGCAAGCAAGTAAGTAGACCCAGATCGGTGTAACTTGCCTTTCAAGGAATACGATGAGCTCTGGAGTTGATGTGCAGAAAATTTCTTCTTTGACTTTTGCAGTGGTGAAAAACCAGTTCTGTGATTATGACCAGAGCTTATATTAACAACCACTTTTATGTGAAGATGCATATCAGAACTCCTGCTTTTAGTGCATATCAAGATCTGTAGTGGCCTCCTTCTTTGTTTGCTTCTGTTTTAATTAGATTCTGTGAAATTTCTGGAGCTAGGATCGTGGAGGGAAAGGGGGAAGGACATGAGACTTAAATTTTAAAAGCTATATTGTGCAATATCGAAGAACAATTTTTCATCCTTTTCTTGATGTTAATCTGTTATTCTTTAAAATGCTTGTTTGTGTTGCTTATGTCGTCTTCCCATCACTGATCTTCATGGTGGCTTAAAAAGAGGTTAATTTCATCCCACCTCCTGCATCCTGCCTTATTGTGACAAAAGCAGAGACAATTCAGCATGTCACTTCCATTTGACTAAGAGTGAACTGCTTGGGGTTTAGTTGGGTTTTGTGGTTGGCTTTTTTGTTGCGAGTGTTTTCTTTTGTTTGTTCGCTTCTTTGTGACTTGTTTGATTTTAAAGGTCTGGTTTAGCTTGTGCAGTCCTAGGCCAAGGTAATGCTTCTGCTGGCTTTCGTTTTGGCAGAAGATGAGGAGTTCTCTGAGACAGGACCAGTATCAGGACTTGGAAACGGTCACTTTTCTGAATTTGTATAAGGCTTGGCACGTAAGCAGTGAATCCCAGACAAATACTAGCTTACAAAAACCAAAACCTAGTTTGGGGCAGCAAATGAGGCACAGGTTTTTGTAGAGTATAGGACTTGCAAATAAACTCATTATTTTTTCATTTTGCTTCTTAAAGTAAATAGGATTAAGCTTAGGCCAGCATTGCATCCTGAAGATTTCATTTCTTCAGTAACAGAGGAAATGCACCCATGTTTCAATTGTTAATTGGGCTCATCTTTTGGAGCCTATAATTTCATGAGATGAGTCTGTCTTTCTCAGCAAAGCAGCATTTCTTTAGTTCTCTTTGTCTCTAGTGCTGTGGTAGATCCCTTGATTCTATGCAGATTTAATTTTTTTTTAGGTGAAGCCTTCTTAGCTTAAATCTAGCTTTTTATCTTTTAAATCTCTAGGGAAAATTTAGATGAGTTTTTGAAATTGTGCCTTTATTGTTCTTTTTAGTATTTTTGCAATAGTGTTTATTTCTTTTGTTCAGCTGTGCTGGCAGCATCTTTTAATAGTTTTCCAAGGGGGTTTTATGCTTGTTTTCCTGACTTGTGGTTGAATTGTTGTTTTCAGTTTTTCATTGATTATTTATTTATTTATGTATTTAAAAGGCGTTGGAGCAATTCATGGACATGCATCATTCATGCAGTTTTGTTAACCCTCCTGTTCTTGGGAGATAGTTTTCTTGGTGTAGTGCCTTGTGTTTCTTACTGACTGGGAACGGAGGATTTACAGGGCCCTGCATCCTCAGCAGAAGGTACCAGGAGTCAGTTACTGGAGTTCTTAGCACCCGCTGCTGGGTCTGCCTTATAAAAAACTATTTCAAGGTCTGTACTGTAATAACGACCTTTATCTTCTCCCTTTGCTGAAGGGCAAAGCAGAGCAGCTTTGCTTAACTTTTGAGGGCTTTTTGCTTTGGCCACAGAGCAGGGCATAATTTGTACACATTAACACCACGATTATTTCAGAGACTCAGAACAAGATGGTAAAATTACATGTCTGCAGGAGCTATTTCGAGGCTGATAATGAGCCTGCCTTTTCTGCAGACCTTTTTCAAGGACATGGGTACCTTGCTTGCCTTCTTATTGTTGTACTCCTTGTCTTTGTGTGCACTGCAGACTTGTGCTTACAGAAGCACAAAGACGTTTTGGAAAGCAAACAAGGGACAGAAAAGGGAAGGAGGGGAAGAAGAAACAGCCTAAGATTCAAAATCTGTTTCAGTTTAATCCTGGGTTTAGTACTCATTTGTCTGCATCTCACAAATCGTCAGGGAAGTCTGTAAGAGTTGGAACATTTCTGTCAACGTGAGAGGCCGAGGGAATTACTCTGTAAGAATGAAGGAGGGAGCAACATTTGTGTCTTTGTTCTAACCTCTTTGCTCAGAAGGAGTTTTGCAGCACAGAATGCTGCACTCCCCACATACTGCATTTACAGAAATACCACCTGCGACACTCAGAAAATTTTTCTGGAGAGTCTGGCCATTTATTTATTGATTTAAGGGGGAGAAGAGGTTGCAGATGATCAGAAATAGGATGCTCATGCACTTAATAAATAAAACACAGGAAGTTGTGTTTTGGTTGTGTGGGTTTTGTTCTGGTTGTTTTTTTGTTTGTTTTGTTTTGGGTTTCTGGTTTGGTATTTTTGGGGTTTTTTTGGTGGCGGTTGGTGTTTTGATTTTGTTCTTAATTAGTGATGGATTTTCTGTTTCCCAATAGAATTTGGCAGGTACTTTGGTCTTAGGTAACTGAGAGGGATTGGCTTAGAAATGAGGTAGGTTTTGGACTCAAGGGGGAAAATGTTTATGAACTGATATTTTGGAAGCATGTTTAAAACTTCAAAATCTGCTAATTTCAGAAGGTTGGATGAGAGTGACCTCCTGCAGGATCTGTTTTGTGTTCTTGCTCTCAAAGTTATCTATTTGTAAAAGCACAAAACCTGTTTAAAATATCAGCAATAATACTTATTTGAGCAGTTACTTGTATTGCACACATCTGGAATACTGGTACTTTGAGAACTACTGAGAACCCTTTCTTTTCTGCAAAGCACACTGCCTAAATTTGCTCATTTACGGTGTCCATTTTTTTGTAAAATACAAGTATCCATGTTTCTTCAGCTATAGGCTGTAGCTATACCACTTACAAGGACAAGCTAACACACAGGACAAGATTGGATTTGTATTTCATTATGTTGTCTATATGTTTTTAATTTGTTTCCTATGTGGTCATAACAATTCCTAGGAAAATTATTTTGGAGAAGATGACATGTACACTGATTTTGAAGAAGTTATTTCCAGCCCTGTTTTGTCACTGTCGACATCTTCAAGCTCTGGATGGACAGCTGTTGGAGTGGAAAATGACAGGAAAGAAACTGAAAGTTCAGTGAAGCCAGTTCACCCTCTTACTTTACGCCCATGGGATATCACTGTGCTTGTTAATTTGTACAAAGTGCATGGGCGGTTACCAGTGGTAAGTCCTTCAGAATCTGGAAGTACTTGGCTGATTTTTTTCTTCACGTGAATGCCACCCCCCCCTCCCCCCCCTTTTTGTTTTTGTTCCTTTTTTTCTATTTTCCGAATCGGAGTTAAATTTTATGCCCTGGAACATTCAGTTTGGGTGGTGCTTACCCAAGTGTGTGTCCACTTTCTACTAAAATTGTGACTATCAAAACCAATTTGGAACATGATGTATTTTGCTTATCCAAGAGGTAGAAGTGGATAATTTTTTAAAAATATGGTTTTTATTCAATCAACCCGACTTGTGTGATAACATTTTTGATTGACCATTATTATTTCTCTGTTAATTAGCAAAATTGTCCTCTAATGGTGCATTCTCATGTGTGCAACTGACTTCTGAGGGATCCCCAGGTATTCAAATAAGAATCTAGGTGAAAAATTAGGGTCACCCAAATGAGTTTGAATTGCTGTTTTTGCTATTGGCAAAAGGTTTTTGAAGTTGCATAAGATTCTTTCTGAGTATCCACTTAGAGGAAAAGTAGCATACTTTCTGCTTACAGGTTTGCTTCTAACCTTACCATTTCAACCATGCGGTGTATTTTCAGTTCCTGAAGCAGATGTTCAGCAGGTGTTTAATTTTTACTTTAGCATTGCAGTCCAGATGGTCCTGAGTGCCCTACGGCTTTCTTGGAAAGGTTGTGTTTTGAGATGAAGAAAGGATTTAGAGAAACAATGCTTCAGCTTGTTTTATCTCCAGTGAATTTGTTTCTGAATGACAACTATCAGGTAGGAAGCTGTTTGTTACCTGTTTGTGCGTGTGCACTGTGGAAGTGGTGACGATCTTTCACAAGAATGCATCTGTGGATGGATTCTTTGCAAACAATAGCTTTGACTTCCTTGCCCTTAACAGCGGCCTGCGGTGGATGAAGTTCTTCGAGAGGGTCACATCAGCCTGTCAGGTCTGCAGCTGCGCGCTCACGCCATGTTCTCGGCCGAAGGTCTGCCCCTGGGAAGCGATACGCTGGAATACGCCTGGCTGATAGATGTGCAGGCTGGAAGCCTTACAGCCAAAGTTACGGCACCACAGGTACCATCTGCAAACTCTTTGCTTTGAAGTGTCACCGTAATTCTTTCTTGCAAAGCTGATGTGGCACAGATTTTGGAAAGCACGTGAATCTCAGCTGAATTTACTTAATGTACTTTAGTACTAACAGAAAGGCAAGCACAGTATCTACATGCACTATAAGTGGTTTAACAACAGAGTGACTAATACTTGTTTCTAAATAGAGCAGGTATTTTGGGATGCCTTCAGCCATAAACTAGTCAAAGTGATGAAGAGAGGACAGGAAAATCTGTTTAAAAGTTTGAGGTTACTTAATTGTCCATACCTTTCTCTGAGGTCATTTTTATTTTGTGATGGCCACTTCTGGAGATGCAGGTTCGATGCCCCTGCTGGTTAACTCTCTGGGCAGGACAAACAAAGTATTCAGTTGTGATTGCAGAAAGGCAATTTGATCTCCTCGGGTATAAGGTTCTTGGAGATGCGTAGGCATTTGCATGAAGGGATGCTGCCAACACTAAGGTTATCAAGTTAAGTATCTGGCAAGAATTCAGCTTGTGGGTGAAGTTCTGTCTTTCCACAGAAAGCTGTAGATAAAGCCACCTTTTAAAGTAGGAGACAAATGAGGTAACTTGTGGGAGTGTAGTATGGGCAGGCCTCAGCAGGAGAGTAGCTGGTAGCTCAGTCATGCTACTCACCTCACAAACTCTGCTGCGTGGTCCCACTGGAACAGAGTTGGCTTTCACAATATTGGGTTTTCTGAGGTCAGTCTTAGTGCTAACTCCTTTTAGTTTTGTCATTTATTTTACTTTTACTTTTCCAGATATAGTTCGTGGCTCCAAGTATAGAATAGGCAGATCACTGATGTAGTTCTGGTGTGGGCTGCTAGATCTTTAAAGAAGGTGGCTTTGTCAGTGTATCGTGAGACAATAGAAATGTGCATAAATCCTATTTCGTAGTTACTGTTTGGTTTATTTTAAATTAATTTAAGATGCTTCTGGGTCCTCTTATTCCTCTAAAAACTGGCACTATTTTCTAGGATTAAACACATACTTCATTAGGAGACATCTGCAGCAAATAAAGCCAAGATAAGACATACAGGCAGTTACAAGTAAATCTAAAGAATGAACACCAGATACATTTTCATGGTACCTGTCCAGACTTTGCAGTATTTCCTAAAATGCTGCCGCTGATTTAGTGGAGTAAATACTACAGCTTTATCTGCTCTATGCTGCAAAACTAAACCTCATTGATTCAAAGTACTCTAAGGTTAGCGAGCATGTCTAAATGCTTGATGCAACTTAACGGTTTTCATCCCTTACAAAGCCACTCTCAGAAGTATGCTTCATAGAGGAGTTTTATTTTATGTTTTGTTGTCACCACTTCGTTGGAGCAGAACTTGAATTTGCTGTCTCAGCTTCATTGCCTTCTCTCATCCCATGGCAATGAGGTATGGCAGAAATTTTTGTGAAGGGACAGCACTAAAGGGAGAAGGGAGAGATTTTGTGCAGGACAGTCATAGCTGTATTAAATTCCTTTTAAATGACTGCTGATTTTAAGTGCCCTTTCCCTTGGCTAGCCAAAGAAAACCCATTTCCCTCTCATCATGACTGTCTGTCTATTACATTTTCCTTTATGAATGAGCTAACTAAACAAAAGACTTAAATCAACAGTAGGCTAATTACTAGGTCTGGTGGGATTCAGCAGTGTTCTGTTTAGCCAGCTTCCTCCTATGCTTTCTAAATGTAACTTTGTTACTTAGATGCAAGGAAGTCTGACATTTAAATTATGAATCATAGAGTATTTTGAGGTAATTTTTGGAAGTAAAATAAAAGGATCTCTGTCTCTACAACGAGATTCTCAGTTGACTAATAACCAAAGCTGTTTCCTTGTATTAAGAAATAATTTAGGAAATTGTTTCATGTCACAATGTTTTCCATGAAAAACTACAGACTTGGACATTGTGGTGTGCAGGAAAGTAAAAATCAGTCTTGTGTAACAGGAGATAAACTATGTGTGAGCAAGATCACCCAGGCAGAATGTTACGGTGTTTGTTTTTACTCCTGCTCACCTCCCAAGCTTTGCTGATGTTCTTTAAGTTCTTCATCAAATACCCAAAGTTCATTTTGCATAGTTACTGTTAGAGAACATGTTGCTGTTTTCTTCCAGCTTGCTTGTCTTCTGGAATGGGGGCAGACCTTTGTATTTCACGTAGTGTGCCGGGAGTTTGAACTGGAGAGGCCAAAATCTGTGGTAATATGCCAGCATGGAATTGATCGTCGGTTTTGTGACTCTAAGGTCGGTAACCTCTCATCTGTTTTAATTGCTCACTGTGTTTTCACAAATTCTATGGAACAACCTTAAAGTTATTGAGAGGCATGGAGTATATAAGTCAGACTGGATGTTCCCTTTGATAAATTATAGCTAATTATGTTTTAGAAAGAAAAGCGAGTCTCTCTGGATTTTTCCTGTGGATATGCACAATGGTTTTATGCTCTATGAATTATTTTCAGCAATGTCATGTCTAGTTTCTTACCTCTACTGTGACAGTTAGGAGCCTGATTGCACACTCCACTGTCCCTTAGGGGACAAAGGTCATCTTTACCCTAGTACTCCTGGCACATTTCCATTGTACTATTTATCTCGTGTCTTCTGATGAAGCCGTGCTTTGGTGGGAGACTTAAAACTGAAAGCTTGTAGCTTACATGCACCCTTTTTTAATTTATTTGTTTTTAATAAAGGTGGGACTCATACTTAACTATCATTGTGGGTTCTGCTTTTGGTGCTTGTCTCTCAGAATCCATGTGGCTGGTCACTCGAAGACTGACGGAAGTTTCCTGTATATTAAGTATGAATCCTGTATTTATCTCTTAACATCCTCCTTGGTTTTGTCATGTTCTCTATTAGGGAACTTGATTTGCCTCTTGCTGGTGGAAGCCAGGAGGGCCAGCTGGGTCCCCTTGTGTTGCTGGATGGAAGGATTAAATGTTCCTTAGTGAAAATGAACCTTGGCACAGACACACCCTGTCTCATACATTGATAGTGTAGAATAAGTAACTTTTTATTGTTCTGGTTTAAAATCTGTTAAACAGAATATAAATAAAAGCATAGGCACAAATTAAACTCCTAATATATGCTTAAATTTTTCTTCCACCCCCCCCATTCAGATGAACTGTGTCCCTGGGCCATGCCCAACTTCTGATGACTTAAAGTACACCATGACACGTTTAGCCATGGACGGAGCAGATCTGTATGTGGTAGAACATGGCTGTGCCACCAATATAAAGGTAAAAACAGTTTTCTTCACAGCAATTAAAATACTTGTTTGTCAGTAGAATTTGTTGTCTTTTGGGATAGAATAGCTACCTGAATTTATTGCTTGCTTACATGTAATGGACTAAGCAGAATTTCTGAAACTAAGTGATAAAAGGTTGGCTTGGACTGGGTCAGGAGTAGGTTAATTTGGCTTCTGCTTAGTAATTCCATTAAAGACCCTGGGAAACGGTAAGGAGAATAGATGTCTGCCAAAATAAAAGTGGAAGCTGCAGGATTAGGGTAAAAAAAATTAAGAACAGAACTGGGCTATATAAATCTCCCTGTCTATACCCGAGAGCTGACAAGAACTTGTGCTGTAAGTTAGTACCGCAGCAACTGGGAATGGTTGGTTGTTATGGGTTGTGTACAAGTGAATGCCTGATAGCTCATGGTGGTCGTACGTGCTGCGGCTGTTTAAATTAAGGTAAATCTTTGGTAGAGGTGGGAGAAGTGGTAGTAATGTGGCCGGACTGCATCTAGAGTACTGCATGGTGTAGCCTCTCTTCAGAAGAGGGTGTGCAGAGAAGAACCGATATTGTCTTTGTTGTCCTGTTCTACAAGAGAACTGGAATAACTTGGCGAAGCAAGATAAGTTCGAGACAACTGAGTCAGGGTAACACCAGAGAAGGAGAAAAGTGTTATGCTGGTATAAGTGGCTATCCATTAATAAATTTGGGTTTAAAAGGTGGATTTAAGGTTTTGGGGACAGTTTCACATTATGAGCAAGAATCTAACTAAAAGGAAAGTGGTAATTACTTTAGACTTTTTTTTTCTTAAATGAATGGCTTGCTACCTTGCAGCAGTAAAAAAAAGTGTTTGTGTCTCCAAATTACTTTGAGTCCAATATTAAAAGACACCATCACAAATATTAACTGTGTTTGCAGGCATAAATATTAATGGCAGTCTCTTCAAAGGCAGTTTAATAACCTGAACCACTCTAGAAAATTATATCCTGAATGTGTTTCATTTGAATTAAAAAAAAAAAAAAAAAGGAAAGGTTTCTGGTGCTCCGTTACAGTCTGTGACAGAGATGAGAAGTAATAATTTAACGTTAACCCCGTGGGTAGCACTTCCATGGCTGGGTTCTTTGTCAGCTTTCCTTCTTTTTCCTGGGAAAAGTTTGAAAACTCAGTCTGAAACTCAGGTACTTCCATGTTGATTTCTTGGAGAGAACTCAAGCTTTGCAGAAAACTTGGTCCAATGTCTTTAAGTGATTTGAAGTTTGAAGACTAAGCACGTGTGGGAGGGGTGTCATCTTTTATTAGTGCACATCAGGGTCCTGGGGGATTGGTACTGTGTGGGCAGGTGGTTCAGTGCCCAGTTTCCACAGCTAAGTAAAACAAGGACTTCTGGCTCACCACTGGAGAGGGTTGGCTCCTGCTGGTACTGTGCTTTTCTTAGGAGAGGGACAGCCTCCTGTTTGGTTCAACAAATACTGGACAACATCAATACAAGCAAGAGTGTGATCATATTAGGGCTACTATAGCACAGTTCATTTGGACCTTGGTTAAGGTTTATGATGTGGAATTTCTTGAGTTTTGCAGTGTTTAACATGATTGTCTCACTGAGCTATTTATTAGTTGTAGAGTTCATACAGTGTTTTATTCAAAGTATATAATCAGTGGGTTAGTCTAAGGACATAGAATGATATGTATCATATCAATATATCAGTCATATCTGATCTTGAAAGTTTTTGATTTCTTAGTTTTTAGATGGCAGTGAGGAATTAAAGAATGAATGAATTTATTTTTTTTAAGTTTTAGTACAACATCTGTCCAAAGTTCAGCTTTCTCTTTTGATTTCCTTACAAAAGGAGATTCTGAAGTGGAGAGTTTATTTTTGTTATTTAAAAATTGTCTGAAACTAATTTCACTGGTTTAGGGTACCCTTTCCTTGTTTCACTCGTGACTCATCCGAGATCCCGTTTTCAGATGGGTGCCATACGCATTGCGAACTGCAACCTCCACAACCAGTCTGTCGGGGAAGGTGTAAGTGCTGCTATTCAAGACTTTCAACTGAGACAGTACGTTGAGCAGGTGAACAACTGCAGAACTGGTCTTCAGCCAATATTAAGGAGGGCATATTGGCTGGAAGCTGGATCTGTCAACTTCGGGCTCATCACTGCTGACATCGCTTTAGCTGCAGATCATCCTGCTAGACACGAAGTGCAGAGGCATTTCTTAGAAACACACGATAACCGAACTAAGAGGTAAAGAGATATGATTGAAGGAGAGGCATTTGAATTTTTGGGGGGATGTAAGTTAATAAGTTCATCTGAAGATGGAACCATTGTTGTTTTTGTTTGTGAGGTTGGTTGGGTTTTTTTGTGCTTACATAGATTACAATTTCTTATAATTTTTCTTAAGTACATTGAATGGTTAACTACGGGGTTGGTGGTTTGAACATGCTTGGACTATACAAAATCATACAATTTTTTGGCAAAACATTTTCTATCTGCCTTCCCTTATCCCCTAAAAGATCAGGGAGAGGAGGGAATCAAATTTGTCCTTTGTTCTCAGGGAGGACTGAAAACAGACCTTAGAGGCCTGAGCGAGCTGATGAGCATCTGTGAGCAAGATGCCTGGTGTAACAGTGATTTGCACGTCTCCCCCAAGAGCAGTGGCCTCTGGCATAAGCACTGTACACAGCGTGGCGTGTGTTTGCAGCGCTTGCCTCCGTGCGTTACTAGTACCCTGTACTGTGGCAGGTGGACATAATCTGTGCCTGAGCACTGCATACACATTTGTGAGTTGCTCCTTTCTGGAGCTAATCTTCAGTTTTGTGTCTGACATCTGTTTTTCAGATACAAATCTTACTAACTCATTTCATGGTGAGCAGAACAGGAGCTCATGTGTGAGAAAAGGATGTCTCTTAATCTTGTTTTCAGTGAATTTAAATATGCTAAGGCTGATGTGGTCACTTTTTTTTTCTGTTTTTCTGCCTTTGTATAGATTGTGGTTTTTGTGGCCTGATGATAATTTGAGGAATAAGAGAAGCAAGAACAAATGTGGCTGCCTTGGTGGTTGTCGATTCTTCGGTGGCACGTTAACAGGATTAGATTTTTTCAAACTTGAGGAACTGACACCTTCAAGCAGCTCTGCCTTCTCAAGTACAAGTGCAGAATCTGATATGTTTTATGGGCAGTCTTTACTACAGCCAGGAGAATGGATAATTACTAAGGAGATTCCGAAAATATTAGATGGTGAGAATGCATCCTACTTTGATTTTACTCTATTTTGCCAAAAAGTATAATTTCTTAACTGCACATTAGTATTTGTATTCTTTCTGATTCTTGTTATTGAGTAGTACTGTTGCGTTCTTGTAGTGACATGGGCCCTTCTAAGAGCAGGCAGTAGCTTGAAAGTAGTGAGCAAGCTTTGGTATCCTGAATTTTTATATTGATGTGTGACTCCTTTCTGAGTAGAAAGAAGTTCTTTGACTTGTATCTGTAGTACTTACATAGAAAGCAGTCTACTAACACAATCTAGAGCTTTCATGCTCTCATTTTATTAATTTTTGTTAGCAAAACATGCTAGTGTGTGTATGCATTTCAAAGCTAGGGCTTTTACTTAATAAAGATTTTTATTTCTGTGGGCAGGGAAGAGACTATTGCACTTGTGTTATCAGCTGTTCAGTTTTTCTTTCTGTTTCTGATCCTAGGTAAAGCAAATGGTGTGAAAAGAAAAGAGTGGGATTGCAGATCTGTGGGTATAGAAATAGAAAGAAAAGCACAACACCTAAGCCTGCAGGTGCCCTTGCGCTCCCATAGCTCCTCGTCGTCTTCGGAGGAAACGAGCAGTTCTAGTGCTGCGCTCCCCTTGCTCGCCGGCGAGAAGGACAGCCCGTCGTCAACCACTGAGGATCACTTGGGACAGAAGGAGTTCTTGTCTGGTGCTAAAAGGGAAGATGGTCACGGGAGGTTTGTATTCTCCATCCAGGTAGACGGATCATTTGACTCTTGAACGTGTTATGACAGGGGAAAAAAAAAAAAAAGTATATTTAGCAGTTTATAAAGTGTGGGTTATTTTCTAATGGTACTGCTGAAATGCATTTCCTAGTTTGAATGCAAATTTGGATCCTTAATAGGGGGTGATTTCCTAATTTAGGCAGAAAATCTAGTACGTAAGACAAGAACACTTGCTGTTAATACTCGTTTTCACATCCTCTATGTGTAGACGAGTGGACTAAGAAGTGGCAAAATTTACTACGTAATCAACACTATGAAAATAATTGCTGTGCTAATAGAAAGTCACAGTCTCACTGAAGCATTTGACAGCTCCTATAATGTAAAAAGAGAAAAATTAATAATAAGCAAATGAACCCTTAATATTTGTTTCCAGTGTTGCAGTTGAGGGTGTGGATGGCAGCCCCGCATCCCCTGGCAACCAGGAAAGGCCTGTTGGTCAATCTCCCCTGCGGTCTCCACTGAAACGACAAGCGTCCGTCTGCTCCACCCGGCTGGGGAGCACCAAGAGCCTCACGGCAGCCTTCTACGGAGACAAGCAGCCTGTTCCCGTTGGTGTGCAGTTCAGTAGCGACGTGTCTCGCAGTGATGAGAATGTGTTGGACTCTCCGAAACAGAGGAGGAGCTTTGGTTCTTTTCCGTATACTCCGTCTGCGGATTCAAACTCATTTCACCAGTATCGCTCGATGGATTCCAGTATGTCCATGGCTGACAGCGAAGCGTATTTTTCTGCAGCTGAAGAGTTTGAGCCAATAAGTAGTGATGAAGGTCCAGGAACCTATCCAGGCAGGAAGAAGAGAAAAAAGCAAGCTCAGAAAATTGAGTATAGTAGAGGGTCTATTTATCACAGTGTGGAAGGGCCCTTAACAAGCACAGTCCATGGAGAAATGTGTCAAGATGTTAAAACGCTGCCAATTAAGACTCATCCTTCACAGGCTTCATTTGTTTCAGCTCTGGGAGGAGAAGATGAACATGTTGACAACATGTATGTCATGGAATCTGAGAAGACTGTGGACAGTGAACAAATAACTTCCCAGCAGCCTGTAATGGCATGTTACCAAAATTATCTTACCCAGTTCCAGGTGATCAACTGGTCAGTAAAGCATCCCACTAACAAAAGAACTTCAAAATCTTCGTTACATCGCCCTTTAGACCTTGACACGCCGACGAGTGAAGAAAGTTCATCATCTTTTGAGCAACTTTCTGTCCCAACTTTTAAGGTATGGAAAATGGAGGAAGAACGAGTAGAGAAAGGAGTAAGAATTGAAAATAAGTTAAAATTGCTTAGTACACCTTTTGTGTAAATAAGGCTATGAGAAACTTCCTTGCTTTTAGTTCAGGAATAGCTTGGATTTCTGACTTCTCATCATGGGCTATGCGGCTGGGAGGTTGTGGAAAAGAAAAGATGGAGTTGAGACTCTCTGCATGAGATGGGTGTTCTGAAATGTCATTATTGCACTTTGAAGTGCTGCCTGTTGAATGATACGCAGCTGAAGGATAGTTGTGGGAGTTCTGTTTAAAATCTGTATTACACAGAACTTCAGTAGCAGCGCATTTAATAATACAGTAATAGTATAATCGAGGCTGGAAATGCTTTCTTTCAAAGTAAATGGAAACTCAAGTTTAGCAAATTGTTGTAAATGTTTGGGGCTGTTTGTTTTTTTTTCTTGTGATGTGAATATACACGCCTAAGGAATGAGCTGAAATCAAATGCTGGAAAAATAATGGAAATGTTAGAAAACAGATGTCTAAGATCTAGGATATAATTTGTTACCACTTCACAGTGTTCTTGTGAGCTTTTTGTAGATTAATATTTGAAATTTTTTTTTCTTTTTTTTAAAGCCTTTAGTTAATGTTTATCTATGTGAAGACATCACAGTCTAGTCTCAAGTCACATAAAACCCCTTAGGAGTTTCTGTATACTATATTGGAGCATCTGCATATGAGGCATTCTTTTAAGGAAAAAAACGAAGGAGAATCTTTATTTGAAGATTGATTATTTCTTCATCTATAGAAGGAATGTAACAAATCTCCTTGCACTTTTAGATTGTTAAACAGGGTCTGACAGCCAATTCCTTACTGGACAGAGGCATGCAGCTTACAGGATCAACGTCTAAGTAAGTTGAATTCTGCATAGCATTATTAGTATATATTATAAGAGGAGGATTTTCCCAATACCCTTCTTAAATATTTTGGCTCTGGCTAGGCATTCCAAAATTTAACTTTTGTCAGTAGTTTTCAGTACAGTTCTACTTCAGAACACGGTATTCTATTGCAAAATAACTGACCTTGGTAAAAAGAAAACGTACACAGTGAGAGGATTAAATGATTTCACGCCTGCATTTCCAAAAATGCGAATTGCAACTGCAATTAATTTGGGAGGTGCTTATGGCAAGTGTCCATTGCATCACCGAAAGCTGAACTTCAATCTAGGAAAGTGCCTTGCCCTGGAATTATGTTTGCCTGCTTTCCAAGCTGTGTGGTAGAAGAAACCTGCCATTATATACGTTTTATGAAGAATGAAAATGACACTATGACACTTTCATATTTCTTTTATAATCTGAGATTACTAATATGTATTTGACTTGTCTAGTACACCTTATACTCCTTTGGAAAAGAAGTCTGCAGAAAATACAGATGATGAAACAATAACAGAAGAGTGGACATTGGATCACCCTGTCTTCCAGACACGGACAACGGCAATAGTGGAAGTAAAAGGAACTGTAGATGTAGTTCTGACTCCTCTGGTAGCAGAGGCACTGGATAGGTAATTAATTTTACTTTTATTGTAGCAGTGCTTGTTGATTACAATAAAAATTGTCTAAAATAATAGCTTTGTTCAGCAAAAGTTTAGGTAAAAGGATTAAATAATGTGAGGAGTGGAACAGCAGGGCTTCGTACCCGGTAAATGGAAGTCTGCATTTTCCTTGAAGAAGCTAAAAGAGTGACATGTTGGCCAGGAACTGCCTTTTATGTCCATCAGTGCTTATTTTTTTTTTCTCTCATGTTAATTAAACATTGTTGATGGCATGTCATGTGAAACTGGAAGTTTAAACGGTCTGTTTTGGGCTCGTTTCCTCTCACAGGTATATAGAAGCAATGGTGCACTGTGCCAGCTCTCGACACCCAGCAGCAATCGTTGATGATCTGCACTGCAAAGTTCTTCGAGATGCTGTACAGAACAGCAAAACAAGCTTCTCAGAAAATGTAAGAAAGTGAAATAGAAAAATGCACAAAAATTTGAAAGAATATTCTTTTCTCTATTTTACATAAGAAAAAAAAAATCAGTGCTTTGAGATATAGTAGCTAAATTCTGTATTGATTTGGAACACATTCATTTATATAATCAGTTGTTATATACTGTCTTTTAGTAACCAGAAATCTCGTACAGGTTTGGAGCTTTTTCGAATTTGAACAGGCTAGTCAGTAGCTACAGTAATTTGCATGAAATCATACATTCTGTTCTTTGATATTCCTCTAGCTGATATTCTGTTTTATATTCATATCAGCAATACACCATTTCTTAGATGGTCTCTGTAAGAGGAAAGTTCAAACTAAGCTGTGAAAGTGCGTGTGGCCTTTCTGTGGTTCATCTGATACCTTAAGAAAATCATTTAATGTGAAAAGAATTGTATGGTAATTGTACAGAACTGAGTTCTTTTTGTCCAAGTTAATAACTATATCTATATTTTATGATTTCTTAGACTTCATAGTGTAATGGACACTAATTATTTACTTCATGTGATAGGTTCTTCTATATAACTTATATGTGTAGAACTCATTGACCAGATTTCAGGTGAAAGTTTAGGAGGTTCATTGCAGAAGGGCATTGGTGCCCTTATGGTTCTAGACCTATTGCATCTGTAAGCACTACAGTCCTTGTTCTAGAAATCGTGCTATTGTGCTTCAAGTGAAGTCAGAATCTCTTGCTGTTTCACTGCTAATAAATTATCCTGTTACTCTTCAGCTTAGCAGCTCTGAGTTTCAGTGAGAATAAATGATTTTTTTCCACCCCCCTCCAAGTTATCTTCAAAGCAGGATATTAGAGGAACAAAAATAGACACCACCACTACAGGAACAACAAACCAGGGACCAGCACAGACCAATCTCTCACTTAAGCAAGATAACGTGACAATTAAAGGTCTTCAGGCCAACGTTACTGTACCAAAGGTAAAACATTTGGGTTAGCTGATTAGTAGATACACGCCTAACAAATTATCCTTGTCTTGCATCCCTGTTAATTCCCCAAAAGCTTCAGTGAAGCTTTGTATTTGTGCTAGGTAGCTAATGCTTTGAACGGGGTAGACTGTTTGGGAGCTGATCAATTTTACTGTAGTAGGTTTGCAAGTTAAGTATCAACCACTACAGGGATAACCAACTGCTGTGTCCTTAATTTATGTTCTTACATATTCTAGATGTCATGGTTTTAGCTTTTCTTTTTACTGGGAAGTATGAGAGAAGATTGTATCAGAAATTAGCGATGTATATTTATTGTAACGTGTTTTTCTAAATCCCTTTACTCTTTGGGGGCATTTTATGTCTAGGTGAACCTGTGTTTACTACAAGCATCTGTTGATGAGTCCCCAGGGGTTTCTTCTGGCAAAACCGTGACTCACGTTTCATTGGTAGCTTTGTGTTTTGATAGAATTGCTACACAAGTTCGGATGAATAGGTAAGAATAATACATATTGCTGTTTGTGGCTCTTTCTTGTTAAGTTACTCAAGAATTACAGTCGTGCCAAGTTTTTTCAGTTCTGGAGTATTTGGAAAAGTTGTGGCTGAATTAAGCAATAAAATGTGTCACCTGTGTTTTATAAATTAACATCTAGTATCTAAATACAATTGCACTTTCTGTAAGAACCTTCTGAAATAATTTTGGAATATTAGTTTTAACTCCTTGTTTATATGTCATGTGGGATAAAATGAAAATTATTACCAGAGCATATGTATTGTCCATCTTATGCAGATTTCTTTTTAACACTGCTATGCCAATGTCTCTTAAAATCTTAAAAAAAAAATAATCAAATGAAATATGTCTGGGATTTGTTTAATTGCTGCTTCTCCCATCTATTCAAAGGGGTATAGTTGAGGAGACATCAAACAGTGCAGAGACTGGGAGGAATTCTGTCACGTTTGATCGTTATATCCAAACCAGCAAAATGCAGCCCCAGTCTTCTGGCTCACTGAGGTCCAATGCTGGAGCAGAAAAAGGAAAAGAAATTGCCGCTAAATTGAACATCCATCGTGTTCATGGACAACTTAGAGGCCTTGATACAACAGGTAAGCCTTTTTTCCCCCTTGTGGAAATGTCAGTTTTCATTGAAGCAAGTGGTTAATCTTGTAGTTTGGTTATGTAACATGGATAAAAAGAACCTTGAACCTGGAGATTTTGCAGACACTGTAAAAAGTAGTTTAGGACAGTTACTCTGAATTATCTTCTCTTATTCTACTGAAGAGCCAATTTTCAATGTAGGCAGAGTGAAAGCTATCAAGACAAACTTCTAAGCGGTTTGTGTGGCAGATGGGTTGCATTGTAAATATTGATATGCACTGGTAAGATTTCAGGCCTTTGTCCCAGCTGATGTCTTTTCAGCTACCATTTTTTGTCATCTGATGTGGGGAATGAATTGTGCTTATTTGGTTTCTTACTGCTTTCTAACAAGTTCATAGTAAGTCAAATGTGCCTGGTATACTGTGTTCTGTGAGGCAAGTATAATTAAAAGCCACAGGAGAAAAAAAACACCCCAGGCCCACCACTGTACAAAGATGCATGAGCAAATGATACTGGAGGGAAACAAAAGCAGTAAGAGAAAATGAAAATGGTTAACTCCATTTTTACTTAGTTACGGGTAGAACGTTAGCAGCAGTGTCCTTGTGTTAGGTGTGCTGCAGACATTCAAGAAGGCCAAGAAAATTCATCATCTTCCATTTAAAAGGTTTGAGAGATGGCTTTCTAGGGATCTTCTCATTTTATGTGTACTTCAAAAGTGTTTGCAGTTGTAAATTGGGGGCAGAGATTGACAACTAGAAGGGATATAGATTTACTCAGTGTAGTTATTTTTCTCAGATATTTGACAGTTAGGTCTGTGTCTGAGTTAATAGGGAATAGGCATAGAATTATTTGAAACGTTCCTTCAGAATTGTCCTAGAAGAAAGGATGTAAATTTAAGCTACGTTAAAACATCGAAGAAATCACAGGGGCATAGTAGGCTCTTGGATCTTGGGCAGAAGAGATCAGGATGAATTAAACTGCTCGAGTCTATGTTTTCTTATATTCTCTTGGTGAGACTTGATCCTTTACATCCTCTCAACAGACGTGGACATGCTTCCAACAAAGCAGCAGCCTTCGAATGAAAATTAGACCTTTGTTTCTAAATATCCTTCATTTGTGCTGTAGTTGATACCAAATGTGTTTTTACTATAACATATTACCCAAGAGCATTTCCACTGCCACTTGCTGCTGTTAAACCATAGATATTTATTAGGAGTGGTTTATTTTGGAAAGTAATTTCAGGCCAATTGCCAGTTTCAAATAAAACCTGAAGAGTGAGTTTGTACGCATGCCTTTGGAACCATGACCCTACAAAAAGGTGAAGGAGGCAGATGTGTTAGAATTGGGAACATCTTGAAGCTTTAACTTTGTGTTGGATCAGTCCTTGCTTTTCTCAACTTAAAATTTACCTCACCCATACTAACATCCCAGGAGCAAGGTTTTTTCTTCCTCTCTCTTTCAATGCTTCTTTTCGTGCTCATGCTTAAATTTTACTTTAACTCTTTCCTGCCCCCTGCCTTTTTGAAGAATACTAAAGAGGCAATGCTCCCAAAACACTGTGAACTTCAGAGATCTATTTGAAGATGTAAGGCTTTTTTTTTGTTTTGTAACAAAGTGGTAAATATGTTTTGTTTTCACAGATATTGGAACTTGTGCAATAACAGCTATTCCGTTTGGGAAATCAAAAGTTCTTTTTACTTTGGAAGAGTTGGATGAGTTTGCTTTTGTGGATGAAACAGATCAACAAGCTGTTCCAGATGTAGCTCGAATTGGTCCGAGTCAAGAGAAGTGGGGTTGGATAATGTTTGAGTGTGGAATTGAAAATTTAACTATAAAAGGTAAAGCTTATATGGGCTTTATTTTATTTTGGTTTATGAAACTGGTAATAATTCTGCTGTTAGGTCTTTCAGTTCAGCAATTTTTCTTTAGAAATTGCTGAATATAGGTGATAGTAAATAATACATGTCTCTTGTAAATAAATTGCATATTACAAATTATAAATCAAGTATTGGATTATTGTAAAGAAACACAGTAATCAAATAATAGTATATGAGACAATTCCTTATGCATTGGGTTCAGCAGTTTCAAGTGAGCATAGAAACTGATACTTTCCCTGATGAGTTAATTCTGGCCTTGCAGTCACACCCACGATAAGTGTCTGTATATAGGACCAGAGTTTTGCTTTGGGAGTGGAAAGCTAGCTTCAAAAGTAAAAACAAGCAACCCCAAAACACGCTGACCAAAACAGCAAACACCAAAAAACCCCAACAACCAGTACATACGTATTTTCTGTCATCCAGGTTACTCTTTTCAGAGAATAGTGTTTGAAAACAGCCTTCATGTGAGTGCTCTTCATTTACTTGGAACATACTCTCAGAAGCTCTAAAGCTAGCTGTTAGACTGGTGTGTAAAAAATATAGTGATAAATTTTGGTGCAAAGTGGTTACACATCTGGTTAAACCAAAACTGTCTGTATTTCTTCTCTGAAGTGCAGAACTTTTCTGTAGGACGTAACTTGTAGACATTTATTCACAGCAAATATTTTCAGTCTTGGTATGTGTGCTTTTGTAGGAGGAAGACAATCTGGAGCAGTACTGTATAGTACCTTTGGAGTTATGGGTAAATCAAGAGATACTGAGAGAGGTGGATTGCTTGCATCAAATAACTCCTCAGACTCTCCAACTGGTAGTGGTTATAATACTGATGTGTCTGACGATAACCTTCCGTGTGATAGAATAAGTCCCTCTTCAGACATTAATGGAAATTCAGTTTCAGATGAACAGGTGTGTACAAGTGATAGGTCTTGGAGGCTTGTTTGGTTGTCTTTTTTTTTTTTAAGTGATTAACATTCATAATGATAAAAATTGACAATTTTAGAGATGGCATATTGTGCCAGCTGCATTCATACTGTCCACTGAACTTTCAGCTCTCTGCAAAGTCTCTTGGTATTGTCTCGAGAGAGAGTTGGTGGACAGCATTAATTTTGTTTGCCTAAATGCCTGTGAAACAATTTCTTATGACCAGTACACAGTATGGTATGTTAGTGCTCATCAGTGTAATCAGTTTGGAAAACAACTACGCTTTTGCCTTTGTGCTTTTCTTTTTAAGGATGAAGGTGTTGAATCTGATGATCTAAAAAAAGATATACCCTTGATGCCTCCTCCCCCTGACTCTTGCAGCATGAAGTTAACAATCAAAGAAATCTGGTTTAGTTTTGCAGCTCCTACGAACGTGCGCTCTCCAGCTCATGTATTTTCAAGGTATAATTTTACCTGATTTAAAAGGAAGAGAATGACCCTTGTGCTTTTTTACTGGGTGTAAATCCTGAATGTAATTCCAATAATTTTGGAAGCTTCTCTGGAAATGACAATTCTGAATTTTGCATATATCACAGTAACTCTTGCTTCAGGTTTTTTTTATTGTTGTTACTTACATGGAAGTGGTGCTAGAAAATGTTTAGTTACATATTGTTAAAAGAAGACAAGAAAGATCAAGTAAGCAAATGAAAACCACCGAACATATTTCCAGTGAGACTGAAATTTATGAAGGAGAAAGGCAGGGGGAGGCTGTTTGTTTGTTTTGAGTAGGAGAGATGCCAAAGAAGAGAACGCTCAGTGGTTTTGGTATTCAGCCTGATGCTTGACCCGTGATCTGACTGCCCCTACACTATAAAGTTCAAGATAAATCTTTCTAAGATTAGTTTTTCATATTGTGAATGAGTCAAATACTCCTATCTGTCAGTAGTTTAAGCTCAGTATAGAGCTATAAATTAGAAAATACTCTTTGTGGGTTTCCTGATATTCTTTCCTCTGCCCTTCACCTTCATGACATGTTTTGTAGCAGTTAATGTGGGATTCAGTCAGAGATGAGAATTTCAAGCTGTATGATTTCAGTAGGGGATACCAGTGGGAAAAGGAGGGAGTAACGGTAGCAAGAGTGGATGGAATCAGCAGTGTCTGAGCAAATAAAACCAAACCTGCCTTAGGTACTTCATGCCAGTGTTGATTTTCTAAGCAATGTCTGTTTGTTACTTTGTACCATTGTTCTGTCATAGTCCACTGATGTGAAGGCCATTCACAATAGCATTAGAAAATCTTGCCAGTTGCTGCTGCTGAACGTGAATACCTAATTCTTTTTATCTTTCTCAATAGGCAGCTGAACCTCCTGAGTACTGCAACACCTGCAGTTGGGGCTTGGCTTGTTCCTATCGATCAAGTGAAATCATCACTAAATAAACTAGAAACTGAGGGAACCCTGCGAATCTGCGCTGTTATGGGTTGCATTATGACAGAAGCTTTAGAGGTAAATGTCCTTTATAAAATCTACAACCCCCTCAGAACAGAGCAGTGTGATGTGTAATACGTTTTTGTTTGGGATTTTGGATATTTTCACTGCTGAACATATAGCACCTTTTACAAGCCTTTACTTCCACAACTGGTCACAAGAACTCACTACCTGTGCTTTTTGTACACTGTCTAAACTTCAGTGGAAAAACCTCATCTGCTCCTAGTGAGGAAGCTTTGTGCTTCTTGAGTGCATCTCCAGGTAAAATGACTGGAGAGTCTGCCTTTTGAAAGGGAAGAGTAAGAAATATGGCTGTAGCATCTGATATATTTTAAGAAATATGAAAGTGTGTTGAGTTATTAAATATTCAGGGTATTTTCGGGGAGAAAATGTGATTTCTGTGCTCCTGGAGTGTATTTAATCATTGTGTTTGTTGGACCTGCTTGTTAGAGGAGGGGAGGACAAGCATAGCAAGGATGAAACATTCCAGCAAGAAACACAAAATAGGCACATTTTTTGTTGCAAACTGGGACTGATGGAGCTTTTCTGATAAATGTCATTTCCTAGGGAGCTTTCTGGTGTCTTGGCAGTTTTCTGCTGTTCGTTTTCTTAGCACCATCTAGTGGGAAGACCTTGAGGTGACACCGTGGTTGAGATCCTGTGTTGCCTTCTAAGGTCCACAAGCTTAGTATCAAGCCATTTTTCTGCTGTACTCAAAAGCCATCCTTTGCAGCACTCTGCTGCTATTTCCCCGTTTATTGTCCTACCTTTTTTCTAGCATTAAACCCAATTAGAGAAGTGCCTGTTTTTTCTTTTAACTGGGAATAACCAATTTCTTTGAAAATCTCAGCTATGTGTATTTATTAGTTCAGAAGTAACTTTACAAAGTTTACTATTAGAATCCAGCCTTCTGTTTTATATCTTCATGTAAATAAATATCAAGTATGATTTTCACATACGCTGTTTAAAATAAGGTAGGTATCCATGTGGCAAATCTTTGTTGAACAAGTTCAAAATGGGGTTAGGAGTTTGTGGTATCGCAGGTGAAATCTTGTAGTTTGTGCGCGTGTTCTGTTGGCATCTGTGTTCATAAGTGAAAAACTGTTGCATTTTAATCTAGAATAAGAGTGTGCACTTTCCCCTGAGAAGCAAGTACAACAGGCTTACCAAAGTGGCTCGTTTCTTGCAAGAAAATCCTTCTTGTTTACTCTGCAATATATTGCACCATTACCTTCATCAAGCAAATTACTCCATTATTGAGGATGCCACCATGGTGAGTTACCCTGTACAAAAGACAGTAATTCAGTGTGTTAGTTTCAGATGTACCAGTTCTAATGTCTTAAATTAGGTACCAGCTTAAGGAAAGTTAACGAGCAAGAAGACATAACCCAAACTCACATATAGCCTTAAATTGATGTGTAGATACTGCTTCTCTCATTTAATTTCCTCTCAGATCTGCTGGTTTTGTTGTGGCCTGTGTATATGCATAATTTTTCCCAAGCTATTTTATTAGTGTATACATGAGAAATCATTAAGCAAAAAGGCATGTCTTGAAAATTGTTAATGGCTTCTTTATCAGATGTCATTTTTCTTAAAGATAACAGCAAAGCAGTAAAAATTTGCATCTGTAGTTTTCAAATTGAATAACTCTCAATTAGTAAGTCAAGTGCATGCACTGATTAGCTGGCTCCAAATTCTCTCCTCAGAACCCATTTTCATGGCTTTTAGAAACACTTGGCTAATGCACACAGTTTAAGAAGAGAGTGAATTGTAGAACTTTAAGGCTTCAGAATCTAATCTTTCACAGTGGCTGTAGAATGTAAATGTCTGGATCATAGTGGTGAATAATTGAACAAACAGATTAGGCATAAGGAGGAGTGTTTGTTCCTGATTTTTTGTCATTTTCATAATCCAATCTCATCGTTGTCAGATTTAAACACTAGGTTTTCTAACATATTCAGCTGAGAGCCCAGTAATCAGAAGTAGCACAATTTGTGATGGAAATAACATTTCTTGATTTGTGGTCAAAATAAGAAGATCTTTTTTCTTTAGCACCCAGTGATGTAATCAAAATGATCCCTAATTTTTGCCTTAAATTTGTTTTTGAATTACTGCTTACTAACAGTGGCAAAAACCTCATTTTTAAAATTTCTCTTCTGTTTCTACAGTCAATCTAGTGCTGTTGTGACTTTTAGTCCATAATTTAGAGCCTTATAATTAATAAGTACTTTTTGATTCATGTTTAATAAGCCCGTTTCCCATTGTTTGTTTTTATCCTCTCTTGGCTAGCTCCTGAGGTCACGCTGCTGAGTGCATTTATTGTGTTCAATGAAGCTATAATTTTTATCTGTTAGCGCTACGGCTGCTTCTGTCTGAGTGGACGCTGTGTGGTGTCTGCATGTTTCTGTCATAAGCCTCTTGAGCACCAAGATTTAAGGGTGTTCTGACCTTTTTTTTTTTTCTTCTCTCAGCTTAGTTTAAAATGTTGTGATCGGCATTTTTAACTCTTCTATTTTTGTTTTTTTAAGAGTGATGGCCTTCCTGCCTTAGTAACCTTAAAGAAAGGTCTAGTTGCCTTAGCAAGGCAATGGATGAAGTTCATTGTGGTGACCCCAGCCTTTAAAGGAGTCAGTTTACACAGACCTGCTCACCCAGTGAAACTGCAGCCAAATGCCTGCCATGAGCATGAGGATGGACTTGGATTAGACAATGGAGGAGGCCTTCAGAGTGACACAAGTGCTGATGGAGCAGAGTTTGAATTTGATGCAGGTATTTGTGTGGTGGTGTTCTTTTTAAGAATCATCAAGCTTCTTTTTCAAACTCATACTCATTTTGAAGCTGCTGCTGCCAATTATAATTGTTGTATTTTATGACTTGTTCGGGGAAGAACAAAACGAGACGGGGAGACTTCTCTTTTTTCACATGCTATGTCTTGTTATTCACTGCACAAAATACATCAATTTAATGATCTGCCAGCTTGGAATTAGAATTTTGTTTTGCAGCTTCTGACGTTAGTTAAGAATTATAGCATGCAATTCTCTGAACTTTGGCAGGAATAGCTTCAAACCTGCCTTTTTATTTGTTCCTCGTGAAGACCTTTTTCTTCTTCAGTTTTACTACTTCATATGTGGTAGATTTCTGTTGCCCGTTTCCATGCGGCCAATTTAACATAAGCTACTGATTTAGCTTTGGGCTCATTTATAGAGCTGACTTAAGGCAGCACCACGAAAAGGAAAGGCATAAATAAACACAAGTTTTTGGAGTATTCATTTGCTGCCATGAGTTAACTTAGTTATTTTGTGCCCCATCCTCTAAAATTCCTGCTTTGGTTGACCAGAAACAGACTCGGAAGCACTGAACCACTCTTCCCTCCCTCCCCACCATGCATATTATTCTGTTTTTCACCAAGAATTTTGGAAGTGGCAATTTGTTGCCTTGTAGACATTTATTTTATATGGAATTAATGCAACTGTAAGCATCTCAATTCAAAAATTGATCAGCCATGCCAGAGTCAGCACCAGACAGTGGAATTTGGTGACTTTCTTTTGGATCTGTAACACAGAGCAACAGCTGTGTGACACTGGAAAGGCAAAAAGATTTGTTCTTGGATTATTAAATAAAATCCAGTAGGCTCCTGTGTGAAGTTTTCTCATTTGTCTTAAAAAGGCCCTAGATGGCCAAAAGTAGGTGCGTGTCAGAATTTGGAAGGTGATGAATGCTTGTAAATAAAGGTACCTAATAATAGATAATCTTGGTTCCCCAAATATGTACAAACTGAAAACTGTTTGCTTGATCCCAGCTACTGTCAGCGAGCATACGATGCTCTTGGAGGGAACAGCCAACCGCCCTCCGCCTGCCGGTGGCTCTTCTGGGCCTGTAACTGGTGCTGAGATTATGAGGAAATTATCCAAGACTCACACTCACAGCGATTCTGTTCTGAAAATAAAGGTAAGTTTCTACTGCCATGCATGGGGGGCAAGTGGTTTGGAGCTGGCCTGGTTAGAATCCATTCTCTAGGCTGCAGGTGAATGGACCTTGTCCAAAAGTTTTCAGGAATGAGGACTTTGTGGTTATTGTGTTCCCAACTTATGTTTAGACCAAATCTTGCTTCCTTTTTGCAGTTTAGACAGAACTTCATTCGTTTCTCTTTCTTTTTTTCCCCCCCAAGGGTATACATCCATATCACTCCTTAAGCTACACTAGTGGAGACACAGCTACGGATTCACCAGTGCACGTGGGCCGTTCTGGAACGGCGGTCAAAGAAAGTCCCCGGAAAGAGAGTCTGCTCAGCTATCTCACTGGGAGCTTTCCTAGCCTCCATAATCTTCTGGAAGGGACTCCTCAAAGAAGTACAACTGCAGTTAAAAGTAGCTCTTTAACAAGAACAGGTAAGGTGTAGCATAAGTAAGCTAAAGAGAGGGGAAGGGGAGATTGATTTTATTTTAGTGGTTTTAAAAAGGGGCTGTATTTTAATATGAGTTATAATTTCTGTTTAAGATTCCACTTTTCCCTCTCTGTCTGCCCAGATAAGGATGACAGTTTTTAAGAGCAGTTCCTAGACACCACTGCACTGTACCATTTCTTAGAAGTAAATAGCAAATACATCAGTGTGGGAAAAGAAATAACAACTAACGAAATAAATAAAATATTTTTCTTTTACTTAGCCTTACGTTTATTAGTAGAATACATAATGGAGCCTTTTTGACTGAATAAGGAGATAAAGTGCTAATTCTGTATTTATCACTTTCTTGACCTTGTAAATAGCTCAGAGTGCATTAACATTCCAGTAATTTAGTTTGTGTGTAATAATTTGTGAATTTTTAGTAATGGTCTTCTGAAAAAATGTATTTCCTAGAAGTTTGAGGTACATCCATTG
Source organism: Chloroceryle amazona (assembly GCA_027560015.1). Taxonomy (NCBI): domain Eukaryota; kingdom Metazoa; phylum Chordata; class Aves; order Coraciiformes; family Cerylidae; genus Chloroceryle; species Chloroceryle amazona. The sequence goes on along the minus strand of JANHFX010000041.1, from coordinate 45,420 downwards.
AAATTTTTATGTTCCTTATAATTGCTCCGAGTGCATTGTTACAACTTGGTAATAGTGAGAAAACCAGATAAGTCTGATACCGCATTTTCTCTAAAACCTTTTTCCTTTGCTGTCAGGGAATGAAATGTTATTCAGAAGAAAAGGTATTTTTTGTTTCTTAATGACTCCTTTCCTTTAATTGATGGTAGAGATGAACAAATGCAAAGATCCTTGTAGTGCAACATCTGTTAGTGTCATAGTGCGACGTCTGTGATAGCACCTGTAGTGTTGCTTGACAATTTCCTGGAATAAACCCTGAGGATTTGGCTTACTTTTATAGTAAATAGGTATTGTCAGTAAAATTTGCTGCATTTTGCTGACTTTGATACTACAAATGCTAAAGCTTCTGATTTATCTGTGTAGGAAATACTGTGGCCACAGACATGTTATCTGAACATCCTTTGCTGTCTGAACCATCTTCTGTGAGTTTCTATAACTGGATGTCAAATGCTGTGGGCAACAGAGGAAGTGTAGTACAAGAAAGTCCGGCCACCAAATCTGGACACAATAGTCTTCCAACAGGTATTGCTACTTACAGCTGGATTCGAGAGAGAAGTCTGGGTTGGCTGTTCCTGTGCTTACCACGTTCTTTCTGAAAGTAATTGAGCAAGTGACTTTAGTTCAACAGACAAACACTGCTTGTGGGACATCTCAGCGAAACAGAAAATGAAGAAATGGGACTTGAGCAAAACCATTGGTTTAATTTCCCTCATCCTGCCTCTAAAGATTTAAATTTTTCTTATGCTTGGAATTGTAAATGTAGCTTTCAAAACCACGGGTAGCTGGAAAAGCTAAGCCCTGGATTCATCCTTAGTGCAGATTTCCTTTGATTTTTGATGGCTATTTTTAATCTAATTTGCACATGCTGGTTTTGCAGTAAAGATTTTGTACATTGGAATTTTTGCTCTTTCTCAGGTCAATTTTGAGACTAAATGTAAACTTTTTAGTTTGAGAGGAACCATCTTTAGGGATGGGAAGTGATCAGCTGGTGTAAGGGAATGGAGAAAAGAGAATATAGATAACCTACAGTCTTAAGTGTGCTAAAGCAGCGGATCTGTAACAACTTACTGCAGCTTATTTATTATTCTTGTAAGCCTGTCACAATTTGTAATCCTCAAATGTGTGGATCTTAGTTGTGTTTTCACTACCACTAAATTTGAATGTGTCTTCTGTTAACAGTCTTTCAACTGTAATATATTAATCTTAGGCAATAACAAATTGTTTTCATTTGCTTTTAATATTGAACAAATAGTCTGATCCTCCAAAACATCTTTGTGCAGCACACATTGCTTAACTGCTGTGGCTCCTCTGGAAACTGGAATCCATTTCTCTGCAGGAATCGTTGTAGGGTGGAAGTAGAGCTTTCCATTTGGATTTTTTTTTCTTTTTTGTCAGAAGCAGCTGCTTTTTAGCTCCTGAAACTTATAACAGTTTTTTCAAAAGTTCATGGTCCCGAAATTAAGACGTCGAGATTTTTACCTCGGACACAGATCTATCCAAACCATTTTGCTGTGGAGATGTGTAGTCATGGCTCTCTGTAAGTGCCATAAGCTTGAGTTATGAACAGTAGGGGTTAATTTACATTGGTAGAGCCACTCTGTCCCTGGAGGTTGAGTCCAGTCCCGACTCAAGACACAGGCGATCGAGCATCGCTCTGCATTTGCAAGTCTGATTGTTTGTGAACAGAGCAACTGCAGGGAAGTGACTGTCATTTTTGTGAAGAGCATATTTGTCTGGAGACTAACCTATAGAGGTCTGATCAGTGGATCCTGCACTGGCACTAATAAAACCTGGAAGCTTATAGCACATTGAAAGCTAAAAGCAAGTATCTCCAGCTATGGACAATCTTCCTTTTTGTTGATGGCACTCAGCCTATAAACTATTGCTGTTTAAACAGGAGCTGAGTACCCTATAGAATGCAATACAGACAAAAGGCCTTGTGAAAGAGGGCAAGAAGAAGGAAATAAGTTTGTGCTTTCCAGATACGAGTCAGACTAATGTCTGCTACCCATTTCAACAGTATCAGATTGTTTCCTTATTCCAGATGCCACTTTTGTGAGGTTACAGACCTGACATGGGCTCTGCCTGTCAATGCGTCTAGCATCTGCTTCTATATAATTAACTTTGAATTAATAGAGTTGGTGGTGTTAAAATTTGCTGTGGTGTTAGTGTTCCATGAGTATTTATTTTTCAGGTGTGGCACCCAATCTTCCTACTATACCCTCTGCTTCAGACTTCAACACAGTTTTGTCGAGCGACCAGAACACCTTGGATGGCACCCACTCCCAGCACAGCACCAGCCAGGATGACATTGCAGGGGTAGAAGAGGGTAACCAGGGGTTTCCTGCTGTCCAGCTAGCAGATGCACAGGTAGGTGTGGTTTGCTCATGTATTTTGGAGTTTTATAGGGAAAAACTAGTTATGTAAAAAGAAAGATAATACTTTGTTTCAGGAAATGATGGAAATGTTATCCTTGCTTTGTACATGTCTTATGCATTCCTATGCAAAGATGAAAGGCTCAAGAAACCTCTGAAGTGTCCCCTAATAAACTTTATGAGTGGTGATGAACAGAGCATTGCTGTATAACTTCCAAGAACATACTGGAGCTTTTATGAGATCAGCCTGGTTCTCCAGAGTGCTGTTTAATGAGGGGAACACGTAGAAACTTTGCTCCTGTAGCTAAATGTTCATTTCTAGCTTGCCATATAGTCCATCTTTTTACTCAAAGTCCATAAAGTTTCTCCTTTTTATCTCCCTTCCTTCTGTTTTACAGCACTGTCAATAAAACATAGAAATGTTCTGTATTATGTAGCTGACATTGTAAATATTGTAGATCAACAAATGATGGAGCAAGAATAGGAATAATCTAGTCAATAAGAAGTAAATCAGTGGGTTTTGTTTTGTAGGTTGTTTTCAAACCTCTTCTCAGTTACACGGGAATTCAGTCTCAGGATGCGATGCCGCTGTGCTACAGAATGTACTTTGGAGAATACCTTTCCTTCTCAGGAACTTTGGACTGCCTAAGAGCAGATATTGTCGATTCAGATACGGCAAAGGAAAGGAAAAGCAAGCGAGCTCGAAGGTATGTTGTCAGGCATTTGAAAGAACAGAAATTAGATTTTTCATGTGAAGACAGAGAATTCCAAAGCACTTCCACAGAATAAGGAGCAGTGCTTTATTCTTTTAATCTTCTTTAGTTTGTCTTCCTGATAATTTTTTTTTAAATATTTGTATGGAATGGTTTGGAAATTTTAAGTATTGGAATCTCAGCTACTTTTGAAAATTGGAGACTGGGGAAGGGAGAGCTGGTGGGAATACTGGGGAAATTTGAGAGGCTCTTAAATGCTGCTTTGTAATTAATCCTGTAAATGGAGTTGTTACTTTCAGCGTAAATGCTGAATCTTCCTTCCAGCCCCTCGCTAATTTTGAGCAAACTGTTAGTTTGGCAGCTTTCCATCATAACCTAAGTTTAATAGAACTGAAGGATTATTATGTTAATAGCATGAAGTTTGAAATTTCACTTTTTAAATATATAGAACTATGGTAAGAAGGTGATATCCTAAGAGAAATAAAAGATTTGGATCAGTAAAATAGATACACTCCTGTGTTTGAAAACAAAAAGTATTTGAATGCTATAGAAAGAAATGAAGTAGTAACTTGTACCTTTTCTTTCCTTAGGCAAGGAGCTGTCAATCTTCCTCCTCTTGAATTCAAACCGGCTTTGATGTTAGAAACTTTCAGTATTAGTGCTGTTGTAATGGAGAAATCCATGTGCACACCTCATAACTCCACCAATGCCCTTTCTTTTCATGACTTGAATAAACGCTATTATAACACTTTTCACTGTAACTTCACAATTTCTTGCCAGTCCATAAGCCAGCACGTAGATATGGCACTGGTTCGCCTCATTCATCAGTTCAGTACAATGATTGATGATATCAAAGCCACGCAGACAGACATCAAACTTAGCAGATACACAGCTGGATCAGCCTCTCCAACACCTACTTTCAAAACCCGCAAACACAGAGATTTCCGCTCTTCTGACTTCAGCCGAAGCTCTCGAGGAAGTCTTAATGGAGGTAACAGAGTGAACAACACAAAGACCAAACGAACAAACAACGAGAACAATAAAAAAGAGCCTCGAAACAAGAATTCCTTGGGGAGGTCTGAAAGAAGAACTTCTAAAGTGTCCAGGAAAGGATCAAAAGATGTAGTTGACCACATGACAATTCATATGGATGACTCTGACTCTATCACCGTGTCGGAACAGAGCGAACCTTCTGCTGAGTGCTGGCAAAATATGTATAAACTGTTGAACTTCTATTCGCTCATTTCTGATCCAACAGGGATCTTAGAGAAGTCTTCTGAAACTTTCGGTCCAACAGGTAAACTGGTTCCTGAATGCAAACGATTGAGAGCACGTGCTGTTGCTCAAGCGTGTTCTCCTGAGGCCTGATCGTAGGGCAGCTTTTGGAAATTGCCCACCCCATCTCACTTGGAGCAGAGGTGCAAGTGGTGAGGATGGAGGGCAGCTTGTAATTAGTTGTTTTCCTGGCTTTATAGTATGCTTTTGATACTTTCAGTCCTAGCCTTAATCACATGTGTGTTAATTGATTGGTTTTAAATTCAGTCCCTTGATATTTCTGTGCAGCTCTGTTTTTGCATCTGGATTTGCACTGAGCGTGCAACGGTGTTAAAAGGTTAACTTTTCTGCTTAGTTGTGTGCAGAGTGGATTGAGTTTGTGCCTCCCTAGGTGCTATTTTGTTTTCAAGCAGCTAATAGAAATTCTGTATACTATCACTGTGTGAGAATACATAAAGATCATTTGTGTCCTGGGAACCAGCAAGTGAAAAAATAATCTGTGATCCTGGGTTTGAGAGAAGAAAAGGTGAAATACTGATTTTGGTAAAATCCAGCAAAGATTACATTTTTTTTGTGCTGTAATTTCACCCAAAGATTTGAGATCTGAGGTAATCGTTGCTTTCTGTTTCCAATGCATTTTAGCACAGTAAATTTGAGAGCTGGCTTAGCAGCATTCTTTCTGTTGGTGAACTTAGGTTGCTGTAAATATGCAGGGGATGATGCAGTTACTAATTAGGCATAATGTCTTTGGACTTCTTTTAACTAGTGTATGAAAAACTGAGAAAGTGTCAAATGAGAGATCTGTTAAACAGATAGTGGTATCTTTCGTGCACAGAACATCGTATCCAGAGCTATGATAGCTGCACAAAATGTAAATTTTTGGACATTGTTTTTATGCTCTGAGTGTTGAAAACTTGCTCATCCAAAACTAAATTATGAGAACCTTTGGCTCATTCAAAAAAGGACCCCAGACAATTGGAAACTCAGACCATTTCTATTGTAGATTAATAAAACCACATACATATTCATATTTATATAATGTTCATGAAAATATTTCTATGCATAGTAATGAAATCACATAACTCATTATTAGTCCTCATTGAGTCTTGGATTTGGTTCAGTTGCAACGTTATTAGAGTGGAATAACTGAGGCACAGATAATTTGCCAAAGAGTTTGCTCGATGTGCGGGATACGGGATCCTCGGTTTCAAATATAAATCAGCTGTGCTGGGGATTTCTTGTCAAGTGTCCTTAAGTAACTCTCTTGTGCTTTTGTAGGTGTTCGAAGCCCAACTGAACCGGCTTGTCGGGTGGTGTTTGAAAATGAACAGGACAATGGCAGAGACGCCCAGAGGAAGCGCAGCCTGGTGACGTCGGAGCCGCAGCACGTGACTCTCATCGTCTTTGGGATAGGCATGGTGAACCGGACCCACCTGGAGGCAGACATCGGGGGCCTGACGATGGAGTCTGAGCTCAAGAGAATCCATGGCAGCTTCACCCTGAAAGAGAAGATGAAAGGTGGGATGAGCTGAAATGTACCGGTTACATTCAGGGGCAGCTTTACATGGTTACGTGCGTGCACCTCCCTACACTGATGTGTGTATGTACGTGCATGTGTAATGTGTTTTGTTTGGAAATAGTTGTGCATTATGTCTGTGTGTGGATGCTGTAATAACATTCAGCAGGTTCCTTCAGAAACTATTATTTAGATGCCAGAAGACTGTAAAAGACTGCAAGATTTTCAGAAAATCTTTTGTAAGACACTCCTTTTGTTTCCAAAAGCTTTCTTCACGTGACAATTTAAATTTGATGTTACTTAATGTGACTCCTAAAACTGTAATTTTTCAATTATATTCCTGCCACTATATTTTTGAAAGCAGTAGGCATACCTGGAAGTATTCTACTGAATGAAATGCTGTTAAGTATCTTTCTTTCTTAAAGATGTACTCCATCAAAAGATGACTGAGACTTGTGCCACTGCTCACATAGGAGGTGTCAATATTGTCCTGCTGGAGGGAATTACCCCAAATATCCAGTAAGTACGAAGCTTGACCATTTAAAGCTGTTCAAGTGTGTAGGAGTAATGTCAGTTGGGTGACAGCAGAGGTATGTAGCTTAATCTGGAGAAAGCACTGATGATACATACTTAAGTAGAATCTGTGGGTCACAGAGTTCGGTGGCAACCACGCAGCCGTTGCAGAATTGGGCTTGAGTTCGACGTGTGAAGCTAATTGCATGTGCCTGTTGACGGGAGGCTTTTCTGTGAAAGGCCCGAGTAAGCTGAGAAGGAATACAGTGAACATCTTAGTAGGGTTCAGCCATGGGCACCCAATCGCTGGAGTCCTAGACGTAGTTACATCAATAGGAATCCTGTTCCTTGCGATTTCTGGTAAAAGATGCTAGTCAGTTCAGAACTGATGGCAGGAGCACAGTGTAAACGGGTAAGGGACCAGACTGAAAAACTGTAGTCAACAGGTCCTAACTGGAGCATTCTGAACTAATTATATTCCATGTGCTGTACACGCAGAAACTTTATCACATCGTGTGTATTGTTTCTCTTATGCTTCTAATTGCTTATTGAAGCTTATAGGTTCCACTAAACCATACAAGGAAGTATTTTAGGGAGTATTTAATCTACTGATGCTAATTATTCCCATTTAATATCTGTGTTGGTTCCTTAGTAGGTATCTTTTTTAACTCCCATGATGTGTGATTTTTTTTTTTTTTTGTGTTATTTTTACAGTTCTAATAGCCATTCTCTGCCCTTTATATAGTTGGCACAGCTTGGTGGGGGAGGTGGGGAAGAGTCACTTTTTGTGCATGAACATTTTGAATTGTTTGCTGAGCATCTACATTGTTGTTTTTTTTGCCAGTTTCACAAAATCAAAATAGGCATGCATTATATTTCTTTGTTTCTAGTTGACCTTCTTCCTGTTGGAGTTGCAAAACAA
>JANHFX010000041.1:0-37967 GCA_027560015.1 Chloroceryle amazona | reverse complement strand
ACTGTAGTCAACAGGTCCTAACTGGAGCATTCTGAACTAATTATATTCCATGTGCTGTACACGCAGAAACTTTATCAGATCGTGTGTATTGTTTCTCTTATGCTTCTAATTGCTTATTGAAGCTTATAGGTTCCACTAAACCACACAAGGAAGTATTTTAGGGAGTATTTAATCTACTGATGCTGATTATTCCCATTTAATATCTGTATTGGTTCCTTAGTAGGTATCTTTTTTAACTCCCATGATGTGTGATTTTTTTTATTTTTTTTTTTTTGGTGTTATTTTTACAGTTCTAATAGCCATTCTCTGCCCTTTATATAGTTGGCACAACTTGGTGGGGGAGGTGGGGAAGAGTCACTTTTTGTTCATGAACATCTTGAATTGTTTACTGAGCATCTACATTGTTGTTTTTTTTGCCAGGTTCACAAAATCAAAATAGGCATGCATTATATTTCTTTGTTTCTAGTTGACCTTCTTCCTGTTGGAGTTGCAAAACAACAGTTGAAGTACAACTCTTTGTAATGTAGATCACCTTCACACAGTTTGAGTCAGAGCTGGGTAACCCTCAGCATGTTATCTTAGTTTAGAGTAATAATGTAGAATAGGGGCTAAATAATGTGACTTGAGTCTCTCTCTTTTAAATCTGATTTAGTATGGAAGATGCTATGAAGAACTTAAAAGACAGAATCTTATTCACGTCCCCAGCTAAATTGGTTCTGATAAGCCTGTTTCAGAGGATAAAGAAAAGTTCTAATTGACAGCCATGCAGGGTTTCTGAAGGTGACTGAAGCTCTTCATGTCTGATTTATATCATAATCCTTACGCATAGCAAGGGTACTGAAGGAAAGGGGGGAAAACAATGATACATCTTTTAACAGCAGCAGCAAACAACAAACCCTAACTAAACCAAAACCTTCAGCTTGGTAAATCTTAAGTGTCATATTGTGGGTTACAGGTAATTAACTGACTAATTTTGCACGAATGTTTATTCTTTATTTGCTTTGTTTTTGTTTTTCTTGCTTTCTCTTCAATCTTCATCTGTAGACTGGAGGATTTTCCTACATCTCCTACAAGCACAGCCAAACAAGAATTTCTGTATGTCATATTACTATGTTTATAGTCTTGCAATTAACTCTGTGTTGTATAGCTAATGGCTGCATTCCTACTGTGTGTGATTGTGTAGGAAGATGTTGCTTGAATACATTTTAGTTTAACATCTAATATGACCTAGTTAAGCTTTTAATGTAGCCTGCTGAACATCTGTCAAAAAAATCCCTTGTAGCTGTTAACAGTGTAGCTTCAGGGGCGGATGCTACCCTCTGTGGTCACTACTGCAATGCTAGAGTGGTTCCACTGGCTGGGAAGTTCTTTAGATCTGCTTGTATGTTTATTGTAATGAGGTGGAATAATGCTGATAAATATAAAGGAACAGAGAGGTTAGATTTGTATTGAACTTGGTAAGGAACTGCTGTGCTTTGGAGCGATAGTACCCGTTGTGACACTGTCTCTCTTTACCTCTGTGCTGGGTTTAGTTACTAGGCATGCTGACCATGTTTTCCTTAAAACCATGCCTGTGTATCTACTGCTGATGGAGGTCACGTCACCCCCTTCATGTCCCCCCGATCCATATGTGAGTGTCTTTTCTCTCACAAAAGATGCAACATTTTCTTGCTAGTTGCTTTCTTACGTTCTGATGCTAATCAAGTCCAGAGAGTCTCAGTGGAGTAGTGCTCAAGGTGGGAAATGGCACGAGGGCAGCCTAGAAGCCTTGTTACACAATGACCCTGCAGTACTCTGAGAAGAAGAAAAGTTATGTAGCCAAAAATTGTGTGGCTGCTCTTGTTGGTTTGGGGCTTTTGTTTTCTTTTGTTTGTTTGTTTGTTTTCTCGTTTGTTTGTTTTGCATATCTGGCATGAATTTCTTTTGCTGCTTTAGACCAGCAGTGCAATTTAGGACAGCTGCTGTTTGTTAGAGGATTTGTGTGTATTCCGTGTTGTGATAATACAGGGTTAAGTTTAAAATGTCCTTATAGATGGTAGCTCTGGAAGGAGAGGTGATGAACTGTAAAACTGCAAGTGATGTAAATAAAATATTTGGGGTTTTGTTCCTTTTTGTCTGGTAGCAACACGAAATCAGGAAAAGAAAATACTTTTTTGTGTAGTGCATCACTGAACGGTGGCATTAATTGTTGTGTGATGTGGTCAGTAAAACTGATTAAAAGGATGGCACCTATCCATCTGGGGCTGGGGCTGAGTCATGAACACATGACAGCCTCTGGCCCAAAAAGTAAACCTCCTGATGGCTGGAATTAGGAGAAGGAGCTCTTTATTTACACCCCAAGTATCTGCTACTGCCCAAATATTCATCTGACTCAGCATGGTAGTTCCCGTGTGTGTGTTTTGGCCTCCTGCTGATGTTTTTTCCCCTCCTTTTTCTTACATTCCCAAACATCTGTGAGGTTAAGTAGCGGCCTAGTTCTGTAGTGGGACAAAGAATTTTTCTCCAGGTTTGTCTGGAGAGTGATTATTTATGGAATCGATGCAAGAATATAGCATTACTTCTGGATGCATTACTGGTATATAACTTCAGTATCAATTAATGATTTTAATAGTATTCAGCCAACTGGTTTTACCACTGTAGGTGTGCTCACTGCAGGTATGTAACATGCAGGGCTCATTCCAAGCCACACAATTGTTCTGCATTTCATTCTGTCATGGAAGCAGGCTCTTTGTAGACCAGACAAGTGACAGTGAAATTCATTCATTGCATGAAATATGGAAATAGCTTAGCAGTTAATCCTGCTGAAATCTGATTCTTCTGTGACAACTCTATTGGTGTAAATTCCCATGTTCTGAATTAATTGTAAATTCAGTACAGACTTTAGCTCCAACTACATTTACTTCTAACTTTGGTTCAAAGATGTGTTAAGACTACATCAGTACAGATCAGGAAGAGCTCTTGAAACTTCCCTTAAGTTGAAAGTTGTTCGTGCGATGCTTGAATAGTTAATGTAGTAATGTAATAGTATTTTGTGTTACAGATGGGGGGGAATGGGGTTCTGATTGACTTGACAGTAGTTCAGTGCAAATGGAAGCAGGAAGAGAGTAGGAAATAAGGATACATCAATAGAGAAATAGTAGTTTTCTTTTAAAGAGGTGGATTAAAATATGCCTGCCCTTTTCTTAAGTAATTTCATTTGTTCCTTTTCATTCTGAAAATACTTGTGAATTAAGATTTCTTTCCTCTTTTATATTTGTGCAAGTTCTTCAAATATTTTGAAATAATTTCTATTTGATAGTCTACCCTAAAATAATAATCCATAACCACTTTAGGTCTCTTGTAGCTCTTGCATAGCTGTGAAGATCTGAAAGTGTTTCTATAGCTTCAGTAAATTAATCTGCTGTTGACAGGCCTGTGGTTGCATTTCAGTGCTGAGTATTTCTTCGTTACAAGCAGAAGGATGATGTCATTTTTTTTGTATTTCCACTCCTGGGATGCTTTGGTCTAGCGGATAGTTGAGCATCAGAATATGGGGCCCAGCATTAGGGCTTCACAGAAGAAACATTTCTTAGGGAGTAGAGTTCATAGAGTATTGTAGCTTTTGACACGACCAAGTTAACTTACAACACAAACAGTATTTTAGTTAAAATGTTATATTTGAGAACTTTTCATTCAATGTTGCAGTTCTATGGAGTCTACTTTTCAGACATTATAGCTGCATCTTCACAACTACTACGTGTCTTCCTCTGAGCCTGTAATATTCTGTGTTGGCTACGTAAAATACACTTCCATTGGGTAACCCGCCAGTGATTGACCTTAGATGAGAAACATTAATGTGTTACTCCATGGTTTGTTTGTAATAGGAGCTTAGTGAATTCTGATATGCCAACATTTCCTTTTGACATCCGAAACTAGCTGTACTTTTATCTCGGGTAACCTTTGTGAACCATGTCCTCCTTAATGTTGAAATAAGGTGTAGGCTTCCTATTTTGCGATAGTATGTGTCAATTAAACACTGGTATTAATTCACAAACCCATTTATCACTCGCTTTGTATTTATTGCTAACTATTTCTTTCACTGACATTTTTGGACACTAAAATCAGATTTTACTAAGTCTTCTTACGAAAAAAATGATTCAGGATTTTTCCTGAGAAGGGTTTGAAATGGAAGGCTCTTCTTTGTTTCCGTGTGTGAAAATTTGTCTGTGTATGTGCAGCCCAGTGTGTATAAACTCAACTGATTTTACATTATGCAAGAATAACAATTTAACAGGTATTTTTGCAATGCATGACTTGTAGTTTTCTTAAATGTAGTGTAGGTGTTCGTGGCATGTAGTGCATCTGTGTGTGTCAAGTGAAAGAAAAAGGAATGTGTATGTAGTTTATACACAAAGTCCCTACTATGAATACTTTAAAGTTCAGCTAAAACCTAAAACCCCATTTTAACATACACCTGTAACTGTTTTGAAAGACGTGTGAATAAATTCTGTTTCCTTTTCTGTTAGAACTGTTGTGAAATGCAGTATTGCCAAATCCCAGGCCCTCTATAGTGCCCAGAGAGGGCTGAAAACCAACAACGCTGCTGTGGTCAAAGTTGGAGCCATCAGCATCAACATTCCTCAGCATCCTGCCACGCTGCACAGCATGATGGTGCGCAGCTCTCACCAGCTCTCCAAGCAGATTTCGGATCTCATCAGGCAGCCGTCGACTGCGTAAGTGCTGCTTGACTGGCACTTCTGAATGCCCCCAGTTGCCATCCAGTTATGGCCTCGTTACGTATGTGGGCTAGTCGTATATCATGTGAGAATAACAAGAAGTATTTCTGATCTTTGCCTTGGTAAACAGGCCCCAGCCTACCAAAGAAGATGTTGCGACTCCTTTGCCCTCTGAAAAGACTCCGACGAGTATTAATCAAACACCAGTTGAAACAAATGAATTTCCACAGCTGCCAGAAGGCTTAGAAAAAAAGCCTATAGTTCTTAAATTCAGTGCCATGATAGATGGTATAGCTATTGGAGCAGCACTCTTGCCCTCTCTGAAGGCAGAATATAAGATGGGAAGAATGAGGAGTCATGGAATGACAGGTAACAGTTCTCTGAAACTTTAAAAACACTGTGACTTTTAGTTTGGTCTGGCTAGAAGCATCCAAGAGGATTCATTATTTCTGTTGAGTTAGATAGAGTTTTGAATCTGGTGCTATTGGCCTGTTCTGTTTGGACGTGAACCTCAGTCAGATGAGGCCATATAGAGAATTTGCAGTGATAGGCAATTGCCAGCGGCAGAAGCTGGGAGCAGATGAAGACGTGTCTACATTTGTATATACCACCTTCTTCAGGAAGGTTCCCTCTGACTGCTAAAATCGGTATACGATCCTTAAATTCTGATTTGTAAGGCTACTTGGGAATACTTTTGTAGGGCTTCAGTATAGATGAGGTGGTTTGTATGACTCCCTTCTCCATCTAATTACAGTGAAGTCTTGATTTTCTTTAAAAATTAAGAAAACCCAGAATCACGTGGATGGATGTTTCTAGCTCTAAATATCCGTGCACTTAGTAATGTTCTAAAGCTAGGATTTATTTTTTATTCAAAAATTGTTCTTAAATTTAAGGCTAAATATAAGATTCTTTTGCCAGTTTATACCTTTTCTTTTCTCATCTTCCTTTTACAGGTGCCCAAACTAGATTTAATTTTGAGCTTCCAAATCACAGACTGCGCTTCACTTCAAAAGTCTCGGCCACTGATATGTCAACTATTCCTCCGTCGGCAAGTCTCAACCTTCCTCCTGTCACTATGTCAGGCAAATATATCATGGAAGAGCATGATACTTACTCAGACCAAATTTGGAGCATAGATGAGCTACCTGCTAAGCAAGGCTATTATCTACAGGGGAACTACTTGCGCTGTGTGGCTGAGGTAAGTGGTGAAGCTGTAACTTATTTCCATTCCGTTGCATTTCTCTGTCTTATTATTTTAATAACCTGCCTGCTCCAGAACTCTCTGTTTTACAGGTTGATCCAAATATAGCACTTGTAATTAAGTGATGCTAAAATAAAACTTTCTTGGTCCTTAATTTGAGCAGCCAACCTATTAAGTAGTCAAGACCTCTGCATTGGTGGATTTTGAATGTGTTATTTTGTGAAAATACATAAGGAAGAGATTTAGAAACATCCTTTTGGAATGACAGTACTTCTCATCAGTGAAGTAGAGAAAAGTGTATTATCCTGATGACTCAAAGTGTAATATTAAACAGAAAGCTCGTGCTAACACATTAGTTCATGTCATATATTTTGCCAGATGCAATACTCAAAAAGTTTAAGGATAATTCTACTGTTTCATAACAGGTTGTTGTTTTTCATGATTAGACAGCTCCATGGATAGGAGAAGCTATAGATAACCTTAGTAAATGATACAACATTTTCTGTTCCTGTTTGACTCAGAGAGTTCTGCTCATAAGTTCTATTTGTGTCCCACTTTCCACAATTACTTTTCTCTCTGTGAAAAGTGATGCTGATTAAAAGCAGCCTATCTGGTGGGGAAAAGTGGGGCCTATCTACAAACTGTATTTCTTTAGCCAGAAAAATGGCCTGGCATGTTTTTGTAATTGAGATTTCTGATGTTTGCATCTTTATGGGAGAACTTTAATTAGGTGCTGTTCTTTGTTCAGCCCATTTGAGTTATTTCCTGGCTGAAGAAAGGCTGCAGGGTCTTTCGAATTTGTTCAGTATGGAAAACAACTTGGAGGGGCTGCTTAGAAAAGGCAAAAGCCAAGTCCCAGTAGCTTTAGAAAATACATGTATTACAATTTTATTTTAAGAAATCTTAGTGGCAAATTTAAGCAATCTTAGGCAGACTTCAGTTCCCTAGGAATAGTCTTTAGGATTAGACTGGACACATGAGAAGTTTGGAAGATACCAGTAAACTTGTTCATCTAGAGTGATGTACTTTCAGAGGTTGACAGCTCATTTCTGTTTTGTTCTGATACTGATTTACTACCTGGAATTAAGCAGAATTTTGCATACTTTGAACCTTAATCAAGTCCTGCATTTTATTGTCTCAGCTAAACTTAAGCAGGAGAATAATTTTTTTCATGTAATAGTGGATGTCCTTTGTTTTTGAATATCCTTGAATGGACTTTTGAAATGGACTTGAAAAGATATGCCTGAAAACTAAAACTGCATTGTTTTGAAAACAGAGGTATGGTAACTGCTTTAAAGGTGTGTTCTAAAATTTTATGATTCTGCAGGTTGGTTCCTTCGAGCATAATCTCACAACCGATCTTTTAAATCATTTAGTATTTGTGCAAAAAGTGTTCATGAAGGAAGTAAATGAAGTCATACAGAAGGTGTCAGGTAAGCAAAACACTTTAAGTTGGTTTTAAGATCCTTAAGCCTTGTTTGACGGCAGCATTATATAGTTCTGGGGACAGCCTGCTTCTTTCACAGACACCATCATTTCGCAGCTAGTGCTCAAGCAAGAGCTGGAGTTTGAAGTGATAACAGAGGCTCTGGAAATTTTTGTATGTCTATCAGGAACAAGACATGTTATTGGAAAGCAGGGCAGTTTGTCATCCTGGACATGAGCTTCTGTGTCCATCTCTGATATGACACTGGCTTGGTTACTTTCTGCGTTCACTTTGTTCACTTGTAAAATGCAGATTGTAAGATGCATTTTGTAAAGTCCCATCAGCATATTCTTTTACAGGCCAACAGCTGTGTGCAGGGAAAACGGAGTCAATATTGGTATTATTTAGTGTCTCCTGCTTCCTAGCTCTTCGAGTCTTTGCAAGTAACATGTTTGAGAACTGTATGAAAAAGGCATTTGGCTATTCATTAGATTTCCTGTATCTTGCTGTACGCTGCAGAAATGACTGCTTTGTTCCTGTCATTTAGGCTGGCTTCTGTTCTCAAAACTTTTTTCAGAAGGAAAATAGCTTTGTCGTTGAAAACCCAATTAGAGAACAGTTGTAAAATCAGTCGGTGCTTTCTCTCTTGCAGTATGCAGTGCATGCTCAATTGTGTGCTCATCTGTTTGAGCAGACATAAAAAGTTACCAAAAAAATATTTTCTTACCTAAGAATTAATTTTTCTGTCCCAAGTGTTTTGTTGTTGTCAACAGATGGAGTTCAACACTCCTGTCATTGAAATACACCAGTATCATTTCAATTCCTGTTTTCAAGCAATTGGCACAGTTTTGGGTCAAGTGTTGTTTTTTTTTTTTTGTCAGATAGTTAAAAGACACACTGGTGCAGGAGACAAAGAATATCTTTTTGAAAACTAGATGTTGCTCCTTTCAGGCTTTGAGCTTTCCTGTGGAAAGTTTCCCAGGAGGGAAGAACATGACTCCCTGCCCCGGCTCTCAGTAGAGAGCTGCTAACCATGTGTAACAAGTAGGATCTGCACCAAGGTTGTCCATCTACAACTTCTCTTTGTTTTGATAAATCTTCAACTAGGCACTGTTTAAAATGAGGCTTAATTCACTGTCACCTTTTCTTGTATTTATTAATTTTAAAATGTTTTCTCTGTTAAAACTCAATGTGTATATTTAATGTGTACAGGAGGGGAGCAGCCAATACCTCTTTGGAATGAACACGATGGCACAACTGATGGAGAAAAACCAAAAATTCTTCTGTACTCATTGAGCCTCCAGTTTAAGGTAATCTTGTGATGACAAAACAGTGGTCCTGAATGAGAGGATTCCTTGAGTCAGGAATACTCTGCAGGAACAGAAGGATCTTGAGTTTGGTGTCTGCAATCTTTTAAAATAGTTTAGCAGCATTGCATTGTGAGGAACAATTATGTCCTTCCTTTTTTTGACAGCGCAGTGAAAAGAGGGGTTATTTTGTTGCTTTTGATTTATTGCCCCCCCTCCCATCTTTATGTCTCCGAACCAGATCCGAATAACTTTGCACTTTCTTTATTCATTAGGGAATTCAAGTGACAGCAACAACTCCCTCCATGCGAGCTGTGCGATTTGAAACTGGGCTGATAGAGCTTGAACTCTCAAACAGACTGCAAACCAAAGCAATGCCTGGAAGTAGCAGCTACCTCAAACTGTTTGGGAAATGCCAGGTGGATTTAAATCTGGCACTAGGACAGATTGTTAAACATCAGGTTAGGGCTCAATATCTTTGCATGTGGTGTCCTTAATTGTGCATCATTCAAAGCCTCTTTTACCCTGCTGTGTGTGTGTCTTTTTCCTGAGCTGGCTGTGGAGGGGGTGTTAAGTGGAGGGGGCTGGGGAGGGTGTTGGGTTCTTTTTTTTTGTAATAAAAATGTAAGCATTCTACAGCACATAGTTGTGGAAATTTACTTCCTGAATATGCTTTCGTATTTTGCTAAGTAATAGTTCAAAATAATTTTTTTCATATGAGTCAAGAAGGGACTGGAGATGACTTTTCAGAATAATTAGCAAATCTTCATTATGAAGGCCAGTGTACATGCATAAAAGACGGAAGGGGTCAAGTATGGGCTCTTTTTATTTAATAAGCTATTAGTATCTTAGAACTTATTAGCCCTTTACTACAAGTAATGGCCTTGCTATGGAGTCAAAATGTTTGTTGCTATTGTTATTTTTAGGTTGCATGAATGAAATAATAAGATTAGACAAGATCTGAACTTGACCAGACCTAGCTTGTCTGCATTGGTTCGACAGTTGTATCTCTTGGATTCTTAAACCCAGTAGTACCTGGAGTTGCTAATTCTCTGATACAAAAGTATTTTGTGATGCCTAGAAACAAAACCAAGTCTTAGAGCCTATAAATGTACTGTCACGATTGAGGATCTAAATACTCATTTTAGTTAATATTTTATTATAAATAAGGAAAATAACGCTGCAATCAGAATTTAGTGTAAGAAAGTTGAATCTCCTCAAAGGAGCTTTGGCTAGAAGGGAAAAAGGGGAAAGGAGATGGCTTTACTTCTTGTTGTAATTTTACATTTTGTCAAAACCAATAATTTGTTTATTTTTTCCCATCCCTGAACTCCTTCCTGCTACAACCCCCTCCCCCTGCCCATGTTTTGAACATTCCAAGGTGTATGAAGAAGCTGGCTCAGACTTTCATCAGGTTGCCTATTTCAAGACAAGAATTGGATTAAGAAACGCTCTCCGAGAAGAAATCAGCGGCTCATCAGATAGGGAAGCTGTGCTCATTACTCTGAACAGACCGATTGTTTTTGCTCAGCCTGTGGCCTTTGACAGAGGTATTGAAGAAACAATTGCTATAAATTTGTCTGCGTACTGAGGAAGCTCTATATTTATTTCTTTTCTCAGAGTCTTAATTATGTGTGTTTCATGTTAAATAGAAATGTGAGGTAGCTGAGAAATTTAGCACATCTAAACCTGCATGCCAACAGGTTACTTCCTACCATCCAAAACTCCATTTGCTGAGGTAATTAGTTTTCAGACGTTTTGAAGGAAGTTGCTTTCATAAGCCTTGACAAAGGAGTAATGCTGCATTGCTCTTTGTATTTTAATGTGTTAACTTTGCTACGTGATCAGCTTTGTCCATCTTGTCCTTTGCAGCATGAGCCTCTTTCGCTACCCTGAATAAGTGTGTATTAATTTTATTTATTTTTGATGTTTTGGTTTCTATTAAGCCTTTCTGTTTTCTTTCTAAAGCTGTGCTGTTCTGGCTGAATTACAAGGCTGCATATGACAACTGGAATGAACAGCGAATGGCTTTACATAAGGATATTCACATGGCCACAAAAGAAGTAGTAGATATGCTGCCTGGAATCCAACAAACCTCTGCGCAGGCTTTTGGGACCCTCTTTCTTCAGCTGACTGTCAATGACTTAGGGATTTGCCTGCCCATCACAAACACACCTCAGGTAATCAAAATGCCCAAGGCAGCATATTAGTGTAGTGTCTTGAACTCTCCACTTCATGGCCATAAATGTATTTTTTCATCACACCAATGCAGAAGTTGTCGGATACTGATACTTGCACGAGTGACATTGCTCGTAATAGAAATTGTGTTCCATTTGTAGAACTAGGTTGTGCATGTTTCAATGGCTGTGCATGTCTTGGGGAAACACAGGTTCTTGTTTACACCACGTATAAGCTCAGCACTCTGGAAAGTCCTTGGAAATGTTTCAGGTGGAACACATTTACTTGAAAGCTTCTGCCACAAATTCCAATTTAATCCTTTGTTTTTCATATGATTATAGATAGAAAAAATATCTTTGCTTTAAGGTGATGTTCTCGCTTGTTTGTTTAATTAAAATGAGAAATAAGAGCAAGAATAACTATTTGAGATACAGATTTATGTTTTTCAAATGGTTACTTTTATTTAGGAACTCAAACTGGGTTATAGAAAGGTGTTTAAAATGCAGCCATTGACAAAAATTCTATCACTGTAGCACACTTACGCTGCATCAAAACAAGTCTGGCTTTGTAAAAGGTAATGTGGGGCCTTTTTTTTTCAGTTAAAAATATAAACCTTCATATACAAAAGGCTGGAGAAGAGTCAGCCTGTGTATTTAAGACTCTGCATAATTGTGGATATCCAAATAAGTACAAAATATCATGTAAAAATTAAAGCTTCTTTTCATCATCATTCAATCGACTCATGTGCTACTTGTGGAGAAAGAATCGATCCTGGGCTTGTGTTCTTGTGGTCATGGGGCCATCTGGCTCAGCCCTTGGTCAAACATGGATGTTCTTTCCTCTTCCTGAGGAGGTTGACTCTTGGTGTAAATCTAATGGATTTATAATATAGGTGTTGCATTTAGAAAAGACATTGTACTGACAGATGTGATGCTTTTGCTACTTTCTCCAAAGGTGGAAAACCACACAGATACGAGAAGGGGATCAGTTTCTAATAGGAAAGAGAACATTTAACACACCTACAATATCGCTTTGACATTGCAATGACGAGTAAATTCTCTTTGTGATTTTATTTTCCAGTCTAACCACACTGCAGACCTTGACACTGGCTCTGCTTTAGTCCTGACTATTGAAAGCACGTTGATCACTGCCTGCTCCTCAGAGTCTTTAGTCAGCAAAGGTCATTTTAAAAACTTCTGTATCCGCTTTGCTGATGGCTTTGAGACAAGCTGGGATGACTGGAAACCAGAAATAAGAGGAGATCTAGTCATGAATGCATGTAAGTGGTGTGATGTCATATTGGACAATAGTATTTCAGAGATAAATCCACTTTTACCCTTTCCTATGATTTTTAAAACTGCTGAATTTTCCCCAGAAAGATAAAGAAAAGACTTTGGCCTTTTGAATGCAAAATAATATGGTTCGAAATTATCGTATTCTTTTATTGTTTTCCTTTATTAGTAACTTTGTTGCTATATGTCTTACTGTAAGCATTTAAATTCTGTCTGAGACGTTGGAAGAGTTGGATGCATTACTTTTACATAATTTCATAAAGATCCCAGTAAGTAACTGAGGTGGAATTTGGAAGGGCGGGTTTAAAGCAACTTTGACTGTTGGCCTAATCAGCGTATGTGCTTCGTATGCTTCATGCAGGTGTTGTGCCAGATGGTACATATGAAGTATGTTCTAGGACAACAGGACAGGCTGCAGCAGGTAATACACTTTAAATAAATCAAGTCCTATATAAATAAGGCATTCATAAAACATGAAATTTAAATCCCTTAACTGAGTTGCAATTTAATAGGTGATTTGTGGGGTTTCTTTGGTCTGTTTAGTATCTTTTCCTGGTAAAACTTCTCAATATTTTCATCTGCTCCATCTTTTCAAGCTATTCCAGGTTTTGAGCCGCATCAGCAACACTTGGTTTAGATTTGTACCTGCAGGAAGACACTGTGTATATGTGCTTGTTCCTTGGCTGGAGAATAGTCCTTTAGAACAGCAATGCTGTCCTATTTCCAGTCCTCCTAATGCTGAGACTTTGCTTCCTGAGCTCCCATTCCTCCCTCGCCTCTTCAAGAGATGGCTTCTATTCTTCCCAAACTCCCCCTCGTCACAGTCTCTCCCTCTGATTTTGGACATTCTTCAGAGGCCTGAAAAATACCTGGCAACTTCTGTCTTGTTGATTGTCATATTTGCTGCTTGCTTCTTGTCATCCCTTTGCCCAAATGTTGCATGTACAGTGTCTTCTGTCCCCATAGTTTTGCTCATTGTCCCTTGCTTGCTTTTTTGTGCTGAGAAAACATAAAAAAACCCCCACATGCTGCAAGTGTTAAAAAATTTATCTTCATGTGGAATTGTGAATGGAGAAAACCAGGATGAATCCAATGTGACAGAAAAACAGTATTTTGAGTAGTCTGCTTAAAGCAAGTCCTGTATTTTGCTGCTGAAAGGTGGCACTCATTAGAGAAATCCTGGGAAGACAAGAGTATTCAGCAGTCACATTGCACATATATGAGAACATCTTCCAGTATTATTATTCAAGACTTGAAACTGTAAATAGGTCAGCATTGTTACTGGCAGACAGACCTCCTTTTGGTTTCTTGCTGTTAGAAATCTTGTTCCGTAATAATATACTCTGCTACTGAAGTTTGAGATGCTGTCTCCTGGCCACCAGCTTGGCTGAAGGGAACGTATTTTCAGTAGGTTGGTTTGTGTGCATCACTTGTTAAAGAAATAGGAACTTCTCAGCTCTGAAGGACTTGCAACAAGCATTTCACTTGTGGGATGTGTTTGCCTCAGAGTGGCCAGAAAAGAGAGTTCTTTGTAACTGATAAATGCTAAACATGTGGGATGTTTTAAACCAGGAAAAACTGATTAAACTTTTTGTTGCTGTTGTTAAATACAGAAAGTAGTAGTGCTGGAACCTGGACACTCAATGTATTATGGAAGATGTGTGGCATTGATGTCCACATGGATCCAAACATTGGGAAAAGATTGAATGCTTTAGGCAACACCCTGACAACGTTGACAGGAGAAGAAGATATTGATGATATTGCTGACCTCAACTCCGTAAACATAGCTGACCTTTCCGATGAGGATGAAGTTGACACCATGTCTCCCACTATACATGCAGTAAGTCAATCAATCAAAGTAAGTGCTACTAATTGGAAAAGACGTGACAGTCTTCAGTCAAATGGAAAGATCTCAGTCTTGAGTTGAGTCCAGCGGGCTGCTCCTTACAGCTCAAGTAGCTTGTTGCAAATCAAAAAAAGTTTGTGCGTTAGTTTTCTAACTTCATGTTTCAAAGGCAAGAAATCACAAATTTCTACTGGCGTTGTGTGGAAATATCGATCTGAATTTGAAAATATGGAGACACGATGCCTAGCTTCAGGTTTCTGAATTGGAAAAGCTGTGGTGGTAGGTGGGTTTGCTTAACAGGAGAGTTGAGATACTAACATGAGCAAATAGAAAAATATCTTTTTTATTGTTTCCAGCCAATATACTGCTGACTGTTGCATTTTGGTTTCACATAAAAACATTTTAACAGTTCTTTCTTTAATGGCTACCTTCAGTGTCTCTTGCTTGTCAACGGAGAAAACGTTATCCCAGAACACTAATGTTCCTGTTTGTTGTTTAGAGATCAGGTGGAGGTTCATTGTGTGGAGATGCACGCAAGCTAACATTTGGGCAGCGGATTGTAAATCACCTGCTGGGTTTGAGCCCCCCAACCCATCGATACTCTGTTCCTGTAGAATATCTGTTGGGGTCAGCGAAGTGTGATTCTCCTCAGTCTAGCAGATCACATATGAAAGCAGGCAGATCCTGCTCATGGGGACATGTATGTAGCAGCTACAGTGTGTCTAACTGAATGATGGGGCTTGGATCATTGGAAAAAATCCAATCAGCTGCCTTTTGAGATGAAACTGATTCTTTTGCATGCACTAGTACAAATCTTAAGGTGTGAAATTCACTTTGCCTGTTGTTAAATCATACTACTGTCCATTTTTTGATGAGTGCATTAATGAAAACTTTTTTTTTTAAATAGGAGATTGTTGACCACCGTCGGCAGGGAGCTTCTAATATCCAAACTGGAGAGCAGCGGGGAAGGAAATTTGTGAAACGTTTAGTTGATATTAGAGAACTCAATGAGCAAGCTAAAGTCATTGATGACTTAAAGTAAGCTGGGTTTTGCTTCTACTCGCACAAAGTTTGGGAATAACAGACTGCAGCTGACTCTTTTTTTCTGTTGTTCTGTTCTGTTCTGTTGTTCTTGTGACATTGTGATGGCTGAGTGGAGATCGTTGTCTTTATTTAAAACTAGAAAAAAATTCCTTTTGATACCATAAGAAAAAAAAATATATGCAAGTACTCTTGTCAGACTTCTCAAGTTCTTCCCCAAGTCTCAAATTAGTCTGTGTTCTTTTGGGTTCTGCATTACAGTGCCTGATTATAATAAATTTCCTAGTGATCCAAAATCATAGCTCTTGATTTGATATCAGTGATTATTTTAACAAAATATATTACTTCGTAACAGTAAAGCTTCATCTCGTTCACTGGAAAAAGAAAAGATTTAAATTGACTGGCTTTGCATCTTGTCGGTGATATTTTAAAATGAAATCTCCTAGGCAGTACTTGAGAAGACCTTGAAGAAAGAATTATTTGAAACTTCTAAAATTTCATCTGCTGTGGCTTTTATTGACTGTTTTTTTTTCTGCAATTATGGTTTGTTTCCCTTGTTTTTTTGTTGTTTTGTGGTTTGGGGTTTTATTTTCCCTTCCCTAAGACCTGCTTAACTATAAATGGATCCTTCTAGCATAGGAATACAGAGCTTGGTAATTATGTGTTAAAAATAATGAAGAGCAGACACATTTTACTGCTTGCACTCAGAATAAAATAGCTGTCAGCATTCATGGGGCAATCATATCTGAATGTTGTACTTTAGGTCAAATGTTTCTTCTGATCTTCTTATTCTGATTCACAATTGTTCTGTGCCTGCCTTTTCTCAGTTTATGAATGCTTCAGTAAACTGTGGCTCTTTTAAAAGAGCAGGGGCTTTACAGAGTTTTTATAAATTATTTAGTGGGGCGTTTTCTCTGCAGAAAATAACCTGCTACAGAAGGCTGCCAGTGGTGTGACAGGGCTTTGGACTGTTACAGCAGGAGGATTTTTCTTCATCATCCTGGGGATTTTCAGATTTTCCCATTATGTTTGTTTTTAGTTAAACAGCTGTCATAGGATTGAAAGGGTATAGGATGTACTTGATCTAGGTGTCACAACTAGGGCTTGTTTCAACAAGAGTGGTGTTGCACAGCCATTCTTATTCTCCACCTTAGTCAGCATCAAGGTAGCACTGTTTACTGCAAGTCTCCTTGCTCCTGGTTTGTTCTGCATCCTCTGTGTGCTCTAAGTTACCTGGAGACAGAAACCTGTAAATCAGAGAGTCCTGTTAAGGACAAAATATTATACCTGACAAAAGGCTGTATCGTGAAACAAGAATCAATCTTCAGCAGCTGTATTTGGCAGTAGTCATAAGTAACTACTGAGAAAAATGAGAAAATGGGGTCATTCCCAGGGAAAGCAGAACATCACTGCAAGACAGAGTTTGAAATGGTGGAAATAATGTCACGTATTTGTGAGGTAACTTATCCATGATTTATCCTCAGAAAATTAGGTGCAAGCGAAGGAACTATAAACCAAGAAATTCAGCGCTACCAGCAGCTGGAGTCCGTGGCTGTGAACGATATCCGCCGAGACGTTCGGAAAAAGCTACGCAGGTCCAGTATGAGGGTGAGCAGTAATAAGTTACTTCTAAAATATGATAGCATAAAAATATACATTGATTAAAGAAAAGAAAATGGTTGTAATGGAAAAGGAAGGTTAAGACTATCAAACAGTTCAGCAACCCCTTTACCTTTAGGAGGGGGCAGGGTAAGGCTTTTCGCCCTGGTAGTAAAGGTGATAGGAAAATTGAAACTTCACAGATATTCTATGTAAAAAGGTTTATTTGCACACTCACAAGAAGCAGTCTGAAAATATGTATCTGAAGGTGTCATTTCCTCCTCTTAGCAGATTTTAAAAACAATTCCTGATGGGACATATGAATGCGTATGCAGTGGCAAGTGTGTTAAATTCCCAGGCAAAGGATAGGTAGCTCTTGTATTCCGCTTGGCAGGAGTGCTTTCTAAGAGTATGTTCTGTATATAAATAGACAGTCTTGCAGAGTTAGGTGGTGTAGAAATCAAACAAAGCTACCAAGCACAGACACTAGAAACCAGACCATAAAGAAGCTGTGCTGCTGGTGATCCGCACACGCAGTCATCTGGTTGCAGCTCTTTCTCAGGTACTCTCATTCTGGCTTCTGTCCCTGTGTTACTGTAGTGGCAGCCAGGCAGGATGTCTGTCAGAGTGGCCAGGTCATTAGCTGTTGGTATTCTCTTCCCCTGGCAACAAGACGTTACAGTTCCACCAAGTATGAAAACTGAACATGTATCCAGAGGCAAGGTGAAGGTGCTGGCAAATGCTGATACAAGATGCATTTTAGCTATTATGAAACAAGAAAAAATCTTTCTCCTTCACTGGCACACCTGTGTAAAATAGTAGTTGAGCGTGCCAGAGTTTTAGTCTGTGTTCTCAGTTGTTGCATTTAAATATTGTTTTAGGCTGCCTCCCTGAAAGACAAATGGGGTCTCAGCTACAAACCCAGCTATAGCCGATCGAAGAGTATTTCAGCATCAGGAAGACCACCTCTGAAGAGAATGGACAGAACAAGGTAAGCTTGTGAGAATTTTAGACCTGTGATGACAACACAGCACATGTAACAGAGGAAGTGTTGGACTTGGGCCTTTCACTCCAGGCACTGGCTGTATGTGGTGGAACTGGCTAGGAGGAGGTCATTTTGGAAGACAGGCACATGCTCAAAAGCAACTTTTCACATTTTTTGAAACTTTTTTTTTTTGATGGACCTATTAGTGTGTCAAATGAGGAGAAATTTTGACTACAACAACTTAAGGTTTTCTACAGAATCCTGGTTGCAAGATACTAATTTCAGTTGCATCAGAGAATACGTTATCTGCCAACTTATTTTATGTCCCATGTGGTAGATCACAAATATCATCTTTTTCTGTAATTTCTGCATCTTGGCTCAGGGTAGAAAAACTTGCATAAAGACATAAGCAGGGTTTGGCTGGCAATAGACTACTGGCCAAGTAATATGTAGTTTCCTTCTCTTCCCTTCTCCCCCTCCTTTTTCTTTTTCATGTACCCTGAGTGCTTCAATTATGATTTTATACTTTCTTCCATAACAAAATTGTAGGTATTGACTGTACTTTTTTTTAATTGCCTTGTGTTTGTGTAGTTAACTGTCTGCATGAATGCAAGAGCCTGCAGTAAAACTCCACAAGCTGTTGTGTTTTGGTTTTGCTTGTAGCTCTCGACTAGGAGATGGTGAAGATCTCCCAGATATCCGTGTAGATGCTGCATCTCCTGGGCCAAGAGTAACTTTCAACATACAGGATTCTGTAAGAATTAATTTATATGCCATATAATTGTATTTCCTGTGCCATTCGATCACAGGTTCATGAGATGGGTAAACCCAGGCAAACCGGAATTGCTTGTGTAGTTTTTTGTTTCTGTTAGTGTGTCTCTCAGGTTATGAATGTGCTTTTGGCAGGTAGATTTGATTTGACAGAAGACATGTGTTTTAGTTTCTTAACACAGAAAGTAACTGAATCATTACAGAAAATATTTGAATGGGGGGGTGACACAATAGTAATACAGTTGTTATGGAATTGTTATTAGAAATGTGAACAAAATAATTTAGTGGGTTTTTGTGTTGGAAGAGAGTTTTAGCAGTGGGTATTGGTTTGCTGTAGTCCCGTAGGTGTCTCCTCCTGTGTGTTTGAAAAGGTCTCTTGAATTGTTTGTTGTGTGTTTTCTTAAGTTCTTATGTTGTCTTTGCATGGTTGAGATGATTGTAACTGTTTTATTTTTTTTTTCATTTCTAATTAAGTTGAATAAAACAGCTTTGGGGATTGCACAATCCAGCTGTCCAGGGGAAGGGTATTTTCAGGTATTTCTGAGAAGAAACAAGTATTCTTTGCTAGAGAACTAATTTATCTTCCAGGGAGCTGCTTCTCAATGTTTCATCTCTTTTGCACTTAGCTAAACAGAATGTATATCAGATTTGAAATGACTGCAATTTAAATATGTCAAGTAAGCAGAAGGACATGTTTGATTGCTGATGATCTTCCCGGAGTGTTTCTACCTAGACCTAAAACTTGCTGCTTTTTTGTAAAATGAATTATTGGAATTTTGTTTCCATATTTATGAAGACTGATCAAGGCTGATGTAAAGTGACTCAAGTCTGGCCTTGAAATGTGCTTTAGGAGAGAACTGGTGTGTGTGTGCCTTTACCTGGTACAGGGTGTTCCAAGACTGAAAGCATCAACAGCAGTACAAGATAATTGCTTGGGGGACATCTTTTCACACTTGTCTTTCTGTTGGGATTCCTGCAGTTAATGCAGAGTAAGACATTTGGTAAATAATAAATGCATAGGGAATGTGCCAAAACTTAATACCCAGAGAACAAACAGTGGAGGTTGTTCTTAACTGCTTTCAAAAACATGTTTAGGGAAAATAGTAAATTTTTTTTTTTCTTAAAAGAAGAACAAAAACCAACTGAAACCAACCAAACAAATCAACCCCAAACCGACAAAAGCAAAACAAAACCAAATAAAACAAACACAAGAGATAGTACTGTATTTTTTCTACTTTCCAACATGCCTCACTCCCCCAGGAAATAACTTTCTATTTTTGTGAAAGAGGTGGAAAAGAAACATGGGAATGTGCTTTGCATGTTCAAATATGTTCACTTTTAAAAGCTATCCTACTTTTTTTGTTGTTGTTGAGATATATATTTATATATAACCCCCATTAGCTTTTAGCTAATAGCAAAATGGTGTCAGACACTTAGAGGTATCAATGTTGAACATTTAAAAAATGAGTATCTCACTGACATTATAATGCCAGTTTTTCAGCAGAGCCCTGATGTGAATTGCAAGAGATGAGTGTGTAGCTCCATTGTAACACCACGTAGGTAGGGCTGGTGTTAAACTAACACTTCTAGATATTTTTTACGGGCATTTTAAGACATTTAACACTAGAAATCTGCTGGTGTGGTGCTTGTGGTGTGCTTTATGTGAGAAACAGGAGGCCCTTTCTGGAAGTTTGGCCTGAAGTTTCCCGTTAAAGCACGTGAGCCCAGAGCTGCAAACCGGTGCTGTACATTCTGCGTTAGCGTTCCGCACGCACACCCCTCACTAACTCTCTTGGCTGCCTCGCCCCTCTACAAGTTTCATGATGATTTTTGCTGTCTTTGTTTCTTTTCTTTCAAAAGACTGTTTGGGTTTTTTTTTTAAGTCTAAATGAAATGCTTTCATTCCTTCTGATCCTGTCAATTGGTCAGAGCATGATACGTATTTAGCTCCCAGATTGAGCTCGCTCACTAGGCAATGGCAAATGTCTCCCCACCGAGCTTTCATTTCTTTTTCATTATCTTGCAATTTCTACACCTGCTGTCTCTGTATGATGAGGAACTTGAGAGTGAGAGTTTCTCATACCACTCTTGCTTTTTATTTCCAGAGCTATCTATAATGCATTCTCGGTGGGAACGGTATCTGTAGAAATTTAATATCTCTTTGTCTTTTTATAATCAGTTTCCAGAGGAGACAGAAATGGACCTTTTGTCTGTAACTATTGATGGTCCCTCCCATTACTCATCTACTAGTGAAGGCTCATGCTCGGTATTTGGTTCACCCAAAACTCCAGTAGTCTTCTCACCCGGCATTCCCTTCCAGCCTGAAGAAGGACGCCGAGATGACAGCTTATCATCAAGCAGCGAGGACTCTGAGAAGGAGGAGGACCATGAAAGAGAGAGGGCCTATTTTTATAGGAAACCACCGTAAGTAATGATCCTAAAGAAGAGCACAGAAATTAAGCAAAATACACTTGAAATATTGACTTTAAAGCTACAAAGTCTGTTACTGATGAAAGATTCAATTTTGCTTGAAGTGTGTAAGTGGAAGGCAGGGGAGGTTGTGTTCAGCAGAGGTGACTGTGAGGGAATCTTGGTCTAAAAAGGAGGCAACTGTTAGAAATTTCAGGGCTTGGAACCAAACAAAAGAAGGGTCTGGGGAGACCTTATTGCAGCCTTTCAGTACTTAAAGGCGGCCTAGAAGAAAGATGGGAACAATCATCTTATCAGGGCCTATTGCAACAGGACAAGGGATGATGGGTTTAAACTAAAAGAAGGGACATTTAGACTGGATAGAAGGAAGAAATTTCTTACAGTGAGGGTGGTGAAACCCTGGCACAGGTTGCTCAGAGAGGTGGTAGAAACCCCATCCCTGGAAACTTTCCAAGTCAGGTTTGAATAGAGCTCTGAGCAACCTGCTTTAGTTGCAGATCTCCCTGCTCACTGCAGGGGGGGTTGGACTACACGAGCTTGAAAGGTTCTTTCCAACTCAAAACATTGTGATTCTATGAACTTGGAAAGAGGTTTTGTGAGGCACAGGGCAGGTTTTCGTGGGACCAAGTGACAAATTTCCCAAATACAGCATAAATTTCAGTTTTATTCAATCATATAGCCCTACAAAGTGCATGTAATAATGCAAATATTGACATACATGAAAATCATTGTATATATCTTTTTATTCCTTTTCTTCACTGAGAGTTTTACATGGGCTTAGCTATTTGTAGTACCCTATAATAAGAAAAGATAGTAATGGGTTAATGGCAGATGCATCACCATACTGCTGCGTATCAGATAAGGCCTTTTCCAGAGAAGTTCTGAAAAGATAATAGGCTGAGTGTGGACACAGTGTAAGAATGCCTCCTACCACCTTCTTTGGAAACATGTCATGCTAACATCTAACCTGCAACTGTGCCTGTTCAGGAGCACCTCCCGCAAGAAAGCAACAGGCTTTGCTGCTGTCCACCAGCTGTTCACTGAGCGCTGGCCAACAACACCTACCAACAGAAGTATGACTGGCACAACCACGGAGAGAAACATTGACTTTGAGCTTGATATCAGGGTCGAAATTGATTGTGGAAAATGTGTGCTGCACCCTACAATGCTGCAGCAAGAACACGATGACATCAGTTTACGAAGGTGAGAAACATGTTTAGGTGCCTTAAGAAGAATGGGGTTACGAGTACTTGATTCTGCTGTAGCAGTCAGGTCGATCTGATAGTCCCATCACTTAGGCTGTGCCTGTATGTGGAATAATTAATGACTTTTCAGCACTGACCCGTTTGAAAAGCGTAGATGTTGCATGTGTTGGTTTATTACCATTGCTGTACTCATAGCAATTCTCACTGCTTCCTTGCATCACTGTCAGTTGCAATTGCTACAGCCGAGCAAGGCATGAAGAGTTGTGTTTGTGTAGAGAGAATCAGCATGTTACTTTCTCTTCTGTTCTTGATTTTTTTTTAATCATGTTTTATCTTTCATAAAAAAAATGCTAGGCTTTGATTTTATTTTTTTCCAGCCTCCAAAGAAGCAACTTCACAACTTAGTGAATCCACGTAGTGGTTGGACTAGTAGTGCGACTACTAGTGTGTTTTCTCGTGATCACTGAGGGCTTCTGCTATTTACTAAACTGAAATGCATTCTGATATTATGTAACTTTCTTAAAAATGCTTTTTTTATTACTATTATCTGAGACAACAGAAATCCTTTCTATCTTAATGAGGTTTGATCTCATCCTTAGTTTTGAAATTCTTCTTTTTTCATGTTTATGATTGGGGATCTAATGGCACCTTTATATTACTTTTTAGAATTTGATGTTGTTAATAATGTGGGGAATTTTAAGAAACACAAAGATAGGAACAAATGAGAAATACTTTTTCTTGCTGAGAGGTTTACATAGGAGTTATGTAATTAGGAAGCAATTTGGTTTCTGTCTTTCCAAGACATGTTTTTCTAAGAATCAATATGGAAGGAAAAAAAAAATCTGTATTAACTTTATTTATATAAATACAGGCTTTAGAGCAGGTAAGGAAAACTTTGTAAGTGTTTTGTGCTTATCAAAGAGATAGCAGATGATGCTGAGTAATGTAGATTAACCTGACAGTAAGAGTACAGAGCACTGGAACATGTTTCTCTAACAGCTCAACAGTAGCTTCACAGGTTTTGCTGCCTGAAATTACCACATAGTTTTCATTTTTCAAGGCAAAACCAGAGTGGGCAGACAGGGAGTACAGGTCACAGGAATTAGAGAGTAGTGGAGATTTAAATCATTCCTTATATAGTGGATACTACAAATCTGGTTTAGACTTCTCTAGTTTTTTTAATACAAGAAAATATACTGTTACTCCTATAAGTGCTAAGCTTGCTTTAGTAACGTTAAGTGTATTTATTTTAGGAGCTATGATCGGAGTTCCAGAAGTTTGGATCAAGAATCTCCTTCAAAAAAGAAGAAATTTCAAACTAATTATGCATCTACTACTCACTTGCTTGCTGGCAAGAAAGTGCCATCATCTCTACAGACAAAATCTAGTGATGTGGAAACAACAGTGTTTTATATTCCTGGGGTGGATGTAAAGGTAAAAGGAGTGTATAACTCACTGGAGTATTATTTGTAAATAATGAGAAAAAAGAAATCTCGAAGGGTAGGAGTGACACCAGACTGCTGTATAGAAATTGAGCTGCCTGTGTAAAGTTAATGGATCTTTCTTTGCTTTCCAGTTGCACTACAACTCTAAGACTTTAAAGACTGAATCGCCAAATACTTCTCGAGGATCCTCTTTGCCAAGAACCCTTTCCAAAGAGTCCAAGCTGTATGGTATGAAAGATACTGCCACACCTCCTCCTTTATCTAGCACTATCCACAGCAAGACTAACACCTTACTTCCTCCCCAACCCCCACCCATCCCATCAGGTACTTATAGACAATAGCCTTATAAAACTGTCATGGATGTGTATGTCTTTCCTTCGTGTAATCTACTAGCTTTAGATCTGTCTGCACATTACCTGAAGCACTGGATTTAGCAAGTCTTAATGTTGGCTGCAGAAACCTGATGTCAGCAGCATGAATGCTGTTCGTAAAGTTGCATTTTTAGAAATCTGTTGGCAAATGAGTCGCAGCAATGTTTCTGTCATTCGCACCATATCCCAGTGATGGGCTGTCACTGCCTTCTCCCTATTTTCTTGTAACTCGATAATGCTTGTTACTGGAGAGCAAAGTTTAAATATCTGGATAAAAAGCAAGTGCTCACCGCTTTATTCTTCATGATCTAAGAAAAAAAAAATAAAAATCCTTGCTTCCATACATTACACTATTCCAAGAATACTTTCAGCTTGTAAGTGCCTTCCACTGCACAAGTAATACATAAATTACTGCTTTCTGAAAGTGGGTTATTTCTTGTATCACTGAAGCAGTTGTTTAGACTTACTTGTATTAATCAAAACACCAGACCAGTGTCCTCAGCTGTTGCAGGCCCTTAAATAACATGGTTTGGAGTAATACAAGTTCTAATACTTAAAGTTTTATCTCCAACGATTCCTGTTTTTCAGCAGGAGTCTGTTGCTACATCATGTCAGAACTAGAGGTATGTAGATTGCACCTCCAACTCCTGAGACATTTGCTCTTCTCTCCTTTGGCATTTGAGTATCACTTTAAAAACAAAGCCAAAATTTTGTCTAAATATGATGAGCAGTCAAAATTAACAACTTACAGAAGTTGTGTGGGGTTTTAATTTGTTTGGTTGCTTTTCAATAAAACCAGCAGAGATGCTGGGAGAGAAAAGTGAAACAGGGACACCTTCTTCAACTACCCATGCTGTTGAACCATTAGCTCTTACTCCTTTAAGTGTCCATCCTTCTTAAGATTACCAGATGTTTGTAATCTTGTTTTTTTTCCATCCTCTTTCCAATCTTTGCCTTCAATTTTTACCGTGTCCAGTTACTGGACTTTGTTGATTTTATGGATGCACGCTCCACGCTTCGTGGAGGATTTAGAGAAGTGACACTTGTATGAGCATACAAACGTCTCCCCAAACTAAGGATTGCAATTACTGTACTTATTTAGGCATTGTAGTTTCATAAATATTAGTTCTGAATTGTTTTGAAGCATATTTGTTGTTATTTATATTACTCTTTTCATATTACTTTTCCTCTGGAATGGAAACTACTTACTTGGCCTTACCATCTCTGGTTCTCCAGTAAGAGCAAGATAGAATAATCTAGTCAGAGGCTCTAGACAGAATAATTTGCACAGAATTAAAATTCAGTACTTGGTTTGGGCTTTTTTTTAGCAAAGAAAAGCATGGTGAAGCTTTGTTTTAGTTGTTTTGTCAGTGCTTATATTTTTCTTGGAGGATTAAAGATAAATATCTTCATTAATCTCTTCATTCTAATAGCTGTGTTTTATGGAGACAGGAATTGAGCTGGTGCCACCACCTTCTGTGCATATTTATATTGTGGTGAGCATGGATCCAAGTGCCAGCCTCTTCCACAGATTTAGAAGACAACAATCTTTTTGTTAGTTTATACTCCATCTAGCTCCAAGCCTTTAAAAACACTGGTTTAGAATCTTCAGTTATTCTTTACATAAATACAGTACAACTTGCCATTTACAGTGTTAACTTTTTCATGTATTTTCTCAGTTTAAACTGACAGTCTTCCCAGGCCAAGTGGTATTTTTCCTAATACCACTTTCATTTCCAGTCAGCTGTGGTTACTTTGCGTTGTGTATTTGGAGAAGAATTATGTCTGTCTGATTGCAGCACTGGTTTTTAAAAGCAAAGTGGTGCCAATGGCACAGGACTGCTTGCTCAAGGATGCGCCCGCTGGAGTTACAATCGAGTGTGGCAGCCGAACAGTTGGGTTTGCACAGTTTTCTTAGTGAAAACTTTCAGTGTAGTTTTTTTCTAAGCGATCTGATTTCTGCCTTTTTAGATGATGATGATGCAGGAAATTAGAGGAAGCAGCTGTTGGTTATGAAGTCTCTTCTAATGTTTATCAGTTACCGTGGGGTGGTATTACATTAGAGAAATTTACCTTTTAAATGTTGCAGCCAAAGGGAAAGGAAGTGGTGGAGTGAAAACTGCTAAACTATACGCATGGGTTGCTCTCCAGTCATTGCCAGAGGAAATGGTGATTAGCCCCTGCTTACTGGACTTCCTAGAGAAAGCTCTTGAAACCATTCCCATTACACCCATTGAAAGGAATTACACGGGTAAGCTGAATATTTGTATTCTAGGGTTCTAGGGGTCTTTTTTTTTTTTTCCCTTGTCTTCTGGCAGCACTGAGCTGCTCTTTCTCTTAAATTTCACTTTCTAATCAGTTCTTGTACTTGTTGAAAGCTGTGAGTTCACAGGATGAAGATATGGGACAATTTGATATACAGGATCCTTTAGAAGAGTCCACAACATCGTTAGTATCGTCCTCAACATCGGCGTATTCATCTTTCCCCGTAGATGTGGTGGTTTATGTACGAGTTCAGGTGAGGTCTTAACATGCAGTAATTTCAGTCACAGTCTTTGAAATATTCATCCATGCTTCAAAGTTTGGGGTTTTTTTTAAATAAAATAAATTTCTAGTGTCCTTTGTAAAATGTTAATTTTTAGTGTGATGATAAAATGGGACTTAAGCAGAAGTTCTGATATATTTTAGTCCCACGGAGATGAAGGAAATGAGCTATTTTGAGAAGTCACAGAAGGCCTGAGCATTCTTAATCATTGCTGCTTCACCTCCTTTGATTTTTCTTGAAAATATCTTTCCTAACCAGTATGTCTATCCATTGTTTATAGCTGCCTTTACAGAGAAAACATATTTTCTCAGTTTATATGAAAAATGTAGGAATGCACAGTTATCATCTAGAAGATACTATCAATACTGCTTAATATTTGATGTGTCTGGGCTTTTGATATGTGTAAAACAGAAAAGACCTCCTGCAGAATGATTCAGAGCACTTGAGCTTGATCTAAGGGTTGCTATTATTTTCCCCCTTGACTCAAACAACACTTTTGCCTGGTATAAATTTGATTTTGTTCCCACATTGAGCAACAGAATCTAACAGATTTTATTTTTTTTTATGCCAGCTAAAATTAATCACAAGAATCTGTAGCTTCTCTCAGTTTTTGCTTGCAAACTCATCTGTCCCAGAATGTGTTGAGAGGAGCTGATGCTTTCAGCAGCAGCTGAGGAGATTCTGCATACTCTCACATGTGATAAGATTTCCAAAACTGGTCCAAATAATAGCCCTGGTGTTGGAGAGCTTCCCTAAAATTAGTGTATCTGTACCAACTTGTATACAGTTACCTTACTCATTCTACAGCTACTTGGAAAAGACTGTAATTTGCTTAGATTTTTTTTTTCCTTAAAAGTACATAGCAATTTATAAGCCAAAATTGGGATGTTTTTAGCATTTCATATTTGTCTATTGACTGCTTTATTTTCTTTCTGTTTCTCAGCCCTCTCAAATCAAGTTCAGTTGCTTGCCAGTATCAAGAGTGGAATGTATGCTGAAGCTGCCTTCTCTGGATCTTGTTTTCTCTTCCAACCGAGGAGAACTGGAAACACTTGGCACAATGTACCCATCAGAAAGTGTATCAATTGGTGTCAGTACTTCCCAGAGCAGCTCAAAGAATTCAGCTGGTAAATCTGGAGCACCAGGTATTATGCATATGAACGTCTATACTCTGTACAACTAGTAGCATACATAAAAACTTGCATTTAAAATTAGAGCAGAAGATACACTTTTACACACCTTAAGGTTAGACATTTATGTGTTCAGTAGGATTCCTTCCTGTAGTACCAGTTTCCATAAGAGCTTGCACAGATACAGTATACTGGTGTTTTTCATGCATTGGTTAAGTATCTTGAGTTGTCCCTTCTAAAAGGCCAGCATCAATCCATAGAATATTTAAGCTACGTTGCTGTTACCTGTGCATAGTTAGATGTGCATTTGGTCTCTTTAATGCTGCTGTTAACAGTCAGTATTATTTCACCTTTGCAAAGGCTTTTGTACTAAAACTAACGTGTGCCAAAAAACTAATTTGACTTCAGGTTCATCGCCGGGCCTAGGCAGCCCTCTTGGCAGAACACGGCACAGCAGCAGTCAGTCAGACTTGACAACTTCTAGTAGCAGCTCTTCAGGCCTGAGCTTTACTGCCTGCATGTCCGACTTTTCCCTTTATGTGTTCCATCCCTACGGAGCTGGGAAACAAAAATCTGCTGTCACCGTTCTGACCCCTGGATCCGGAGCCTTAGGTACAGAGCAAGTTTGTGTTTGCTTTATTGAACACTGCTCAAGTTTGGTGTGGTCTTCTGAACTGAGGTAGGGCAGATTAAACTTTTTCCTCTCTATTTCTAGGTAATGTGGATGAGGAACCCACTTCAGTCACTGGCCGGAAGGATTCTTTGAGCATTAACCTTGAGTTTGTGAAAGTCAGCCTGTCACGAATAAGGCGCTCAGGAGGTTCCTCCTTTTTTGAGAGTCAGTCTGCGAGCAAAGCCACCAGCAAGATAGATACCACACTGATCAACATTTCTGGTAAATGATTGTTTCATTGAAATCCCTTCTATTCAGCAAATTAGAGAACTGCTGTTCCAGTGATAGAATTTACTCTCGGCAGCTTTTGTAGATGTGAAGTGAAATCCAGCTGATTGTGGTGTGGAGTAAAATTTTTGTTCCTACTGAGAGTTTACAGTTGTGTGTGAGTTGGGTTTTTTTTTTTTCTTTTTCAGCTGTCTGTGATATAGGATCAGCTTCTTTTAAATACGATATGCGCCGACTCAGTGAGATTCTAGCCTTTCCAAGGGCTTGGTACAGGAGAAGCATTGCTAGACGACTCTTCCTAGGTGATCAAACAATAAATCTGCCAGGTAAGATACTGCTTCTTATCCTGAAAACCTTTTTGGACAAGGGGTTATAGTAGGAATTTATAAACCTTTATTACCTGTGTATGATAACATATATCACTAGATACAAATATGTTGGAGTTCACTCCATATGCACTCACTCTAGGATTTGCTATTAAACTTGCTGGAAAGAGGAAATGGAAAATTTCTTCAGTAGGTCATTGAATTATTTGAAGATTATTCCTTATATATTCATTAATATAAGACACTTTAATCTTTATATATATAAAGACAGTAGAAAACCTTTAGTTACAATAAAATATATTTTGACCCTCTCCAAATACTTGTGAGCATATGTGAGGATATTGTTAAACAAAAACAAAATAGTTTTTCTGCCTTTAACGTGCTGGTTTTCTTTTCTAGTAGCATCGGGTCCTGGAACCCCGGACTCAATTGAAGGGGTAAGCCAGCATCTTTCCCCCGAGTCGTCACGGAAGGCATACTGCAGGACGTGGGAGCAGCCCTGCCAGTCTGCTTCATTTACCCACATGGCCCAGTCACCCAATGTTTTTAGCGAACATAACGCAAGCAGCAGTATGTCACCTGGGGCTGCATCTCACAGCTTAAAGTCTCCAGCTGTTACAAGGTCCAGAAGCGTGTCCGACTCTTCAGTGCCTCAGAGAGGTTAGCAGACAATGATTTATTTAGGACTTTAAGTATTTCCATCACTTTTATGGAGGGGGAAAAAAAAATAAAATATTACTGCTTTGTAGAAAGCAACCACAAAATGTTATTTCCCACTGTGCCTGGGAGTGGAAAGTCAATGGCTTAGATAAAGGAAAATGTCTGAAGTGGATGAATTGAAATGTAGCTTGTTAGCATACTTTCTGTGAAACTGCAGTTTCTTTTGCCAGAGCAGGAGTTGTTTCCCTGGGATTAGATGAGTTTTCCATCTTAATTTGATTGCTTCATCATCTTCTTGGCTCTCTATTTTCATCCAAGCAATTGCCATGCTCTTAGCAGAGGGTCAATATCACAGCTCACAGGCAAGGTCAGTTATTGCATTTAATTGCATTTAATTGGATTCATACTAAGAGGCCTAAATAAGGGTACTTTCTATCTAAGAAATAAAGTTGTTGTTGTTTGTTTGGGGTTTTTTTACTACAATATTATTGTATTTTATCTTTTAGCAGTGGCTATATGGAATATTTATGGTGTTAGATGTAGGTAGGAGGTTTAGTATGTGTGGTGCTTACTTTAGGAAAAATATCTGAGAAAAAAAAGGTATTTTGTCCATTTAGAACAGAAGCAGGGTGTTACATATGAACAGTTTTTAGGAGAAGACAGCTGGAGAAGGATTTGTGGCTGGTAGAATGGCTTGATGATGGGAAGTGCAATTTTCCACAGGCTTAGGAAAGTATTGCTAGTATTTTTGTGAAAAGAGCAAGGAAAACCCTAATACTTGAAATTCTGACTTGGCACATGCAAATAAGTGCTACTTGAATATTCAGATACCAATGATTCATTTTCTGAATACGCTGGCATTTGTAAACATCTGAATGTTCTATTAGGCTCTTGCGTGACTGACCGCAAATTAAAGGTCACTTCTCTTTCAGATATTAGTAAAAAGAAATTTGTAAAATAAATATGTAAAATGAGTCTTATTTCTATGAGAACTAAAGCAATGTGTTCTTACTTATCCTCACCACAATTCTGTGGTGTTATCTAAACATGGTGTTAGTCTGTCCTTTTGTAATATGTACAATGCCACTTTTTCCTACCATGTGTAAGAATATACATTTTTGTCCACTTCTATGTTTAGATACCCTCTCAAAAACATCAACTCCATTTAACAAGTCAAATAAAGCTGGAAGCCAGCAAGGGACACCATGGGAAACACTGGTGGTATTTGCTATGAACCTGAAACAATTAAATGTTCAAATGAATATGAGCAATGTCATGGGCAATACCACGTAAGTCTAAAACAAGATCAAGCATGTTCTGTCAGTGTGGTTTTGGGGGGGTGGGGGGTGAAAACCCAAACATTTTTCCCACAGACTGTTCACAGCCTCCTGTCTTTTATTTTTAAAATCCTAGCTTCTTCAGTTTTTAACTGTCATGCCTCTCATGAATACTGATAGATGCTTAATCCTGAAATCACATAGGCCTAAACTATTTTATTTACTGGTTTCCAGTAAATCATTTTCAAATTTTTTTTTGACGGCCTGAAAAACTGTTGCCTGTTTTCACTGCTCTTCTAGGTGGACCACTAGTGGTTTGAAAAGCCAGGGTCGTCTGTCTGTGGGTAGTAGCAGAGATCGGGAAATTAGCATGTCTGTTGGCTTGGGAAGATCACAGCTGGACTCCAGAGGGGGAGTTGTTGGAGGTACCATAGATGTTAATACCCTGGAGATGGTGGGTAAGTTGGAAGGCTGCCTGGTATTAGTATATGCTCCAGACAATGAATGTGAAAAACTCGAGTATATCCACAATACCTCGCTTTGTGATCCTGCTAGCCTGTGAAAACTTTGGGTTCTCACTTGTGCATGCTGACTAGGAAACATGCTTTGAATTGAGAGTACAGCCTTCTCATCAGGAGATGGTTCAGTCTCGAGGTTGCTTGCTCTAAAATTACACTGTCTGGTCGTGCAACCCTCCCGCCCCCTTCGGCTGTCTGGACAGATGGCAACTGAAAGATTTGATAGCACTCCAGCTCCTCCTGGAATTTCACAAGCGCTTGTAGTCTGGGAAATGCAAAACTGGCTTTCTAAAGAGGCTGGGTGTTCGGACACTCCCCTGGAGTAACAACTTCCTCATGCATCTAGAAGAAGCCAGTGCTTTCTGACTCCCTTTGTATCGTGTGGATGGCCTAAGGGTGATATCACTGGAAAAAAACAATCAAGCAAACATTTTCTTATATTTAGTGTTATCTTTCTGTATTGCTTCGGTTCTCTTTCAGCTCATATTTCTGAACACCCAAACCAACAGCCCAGTCATAAAATTCAAATTACCATGGGTTCTACTGAAGCACGTGTTGACTACATGGGGTCCAGTATCCTAATGGGAATCTTCAGTAATGCTGATCTCAAGCTACAAGATGAATGGAAAATTAACCTGTATAATGCTTTGGACTCGAGCATCTCTGATAAAAGGTAAACCCTGCTCCCTGTGCTTCAGGTGTGTAACGTTTGGTAAGGTCACTTTCTGCTGATGTGTCTTCTGTCCAGTATTGCTCAGCAAAATGTGTCTTCTACAAAGCAAAGGGTTTGTGGGGACATTTCTATTTTCATTTGGAAATGGATTATCTGCTAATGTTCTTGCTGTTTTTAATATCTAGTGAGATATTTGTCCATGGGGACTTGAAGTGGGATATCTTCCAAGTGATGATTTCAAGATCGACCACACCAGACTTAATAAAAATAGGAATGAAACTCCAGGAGTTCTTTACTCAGCAGTTTGATACAAGCAAGCGAGCTTTGTCCACCTGGGGACCTGTTCCTTATCTCCCTCCCAAGACTATGGCCAACAACTTGGAGAGAAGCTCACATGAGCAATGTAAGTGATACCAAAAATATACTATAATGCCCAAGTAGGATGCTTTAATTGCAAAAAAAATTCATTCAGTAAGGAACTAACATGTTATTTGCAGGTTTTAGTTAAAAATATGTGTTGGAAAAAACAAACCAATAAAAAAAACAACCAACATAAAAAAAAACTAAAAAAACCCAAACCGAACCAAAAAACACCAAACCAAACAACTTTTTTGCTCTTTTCAAACCATTTCAATAGGTGAAATAGTTTTCAAAGTCTACTTTGAAGTCTATTTAAAAAAACCCTTCTAATCAGAGTAGCAGTGCGACTGTGATGTTCTTTTTGTTAAACATGAACTGAAACCATAATTTGTCTGAACACAATGAGTCACGGATTTCCGAGTGTGCTCGTTCTCTAAGTAGCTCTTAAGCTACAACCACCTTAGATTACAAAGATGAAAGTGTCAGTGAAATAGATTAGAAAATATCGCTCATAATTCCATGGTTTATTAAAAACATAAATGCAGGAGCAATCTTTTCCATACAAGAGAAAACTCTTTCCTCAAGTTTGTTCTTGCTATTGCACTTGCTTTCCAGTGTTGGATGCAGCCCATCATCGCCACTGGCCAGGAGTTCTGAAAGTGCTCTCTGGGTGCCACATATCCTTATTTCAGATGCCATTGCCAGAAGATGGAATGCAGTTTGGTGGGTCCATGAGCCTGCATGGAAACCATATGACACTGGCTTGTTTTCATGGACCTAATTTCCGCTCAAAGTCATGGGCCTTGTTTCACCTTGAAGAACCCAATATTGCCTTTTGGACAGAAGCCCAGAAAGTTTGGGAAGACGGTAATTTAAACCATTTCCTCACTTCTCTAAATTCCTTTAAATGAGTTTTAAGAACATATTGATACATAAGAAGAAATCAAAGAAAAACTCATTCTCTTTGTCTGACTCAAGACTATTTTGCAGAAATACACCACTTTCCTAAAATAATCATCTGTTCCCTCTCCATCGTTACCACAATTTGCTTTATCTGTGGAATAACACAAAGTACACTTTCAAATACACTCGGCACGCCCCTGGTAATAGGCGCACAAAGTGGATTGTCTGCCTAGTTCATTGCCTGTCTGGGTTCATGTAGTCCTTTGATGACTTTTGATGGGCTTATTGCTTATATTTGTCTTGATATCAAGAAGTTTTTACTGCCTGTAGCTACCCAGGATTTAATTTTTCTGTTTGCAAGCTTTATACCAGTTTTTAATGCCACCAATAGACTAGATACTCATGTTAAATACCTGTGAGAGGGGAAATCCTACCACCATTACCAAGACGCTTTTTCCATTTTTTCCTCCTCTCTCTCACCTCATGCCACCCACACCTTTAATGCAGGTACTAGTGAACACTCCACGTATATTGTGCAAACCCTGGACTTTCATTTGGGCCATAACACCATGGTGACCAAGCCCTGTGGAGCCCTCGAGAGCCCTATGGCAACAATCACAAAGATAACAAGGCGCCGCCACGAAAACCCACCCCACGGTGTTGCCAGCGTGAAAGAGTGGTTCAATTACGTTACAGCCACAAGGAACGAAGGTTAGTTCTGTGTTCATTAAGCTGTTTTAAAAGCTGCTAAATTTCAAATGGGCTACAGGGAGAAAGGAATTAGAAATAATGGAAAATGTTTCTGCTCAAGAACCTCATGGTGAACTGTGGAATGCAGCAGAGCAGTGT
This sequence comes from Chloroceryle amazona, assembly GCA_027560015.1. NCBI lineage: Eukaryota > Metazoa > Chordata > Aves > Coraciiformes > Cerylidae > Chloroceryle > Chloroceryle amazona. Next base: position 4,013 of record JANHFX010000041.1, on the reverse strand, counting down.
GCTGGAGAGCTGCAGGTGCTGGGGAGCGAAGCCCTTTTTCAAACCGTGCAGTACAGCCAGAATGTTCTGTCAGCGTACAGAATGTTTACAAGTAGTTGTAGTCTTTTTGCTTCTGTCCCCACTTAACAGTCGACACTTGAAAATTACTCCTCTGCCTGAAACTTTTCAACCTTCAGCTGCTTCTAGGCTGCAAAACATTTTGAATCAGATCTTTAAATCATTGTTAGTTGGAAAAGTTTCAAGATAACGTTAAAATAAATCTTAGAATAGAGCTGTTTCTACTTCATTCGCAAACCCTAAGATCAGTAAATTCTAGCAATAGAATTTCTGGGAAAGGGCCAATAGCAGAATATACCATACAGTGACAAATGAGCAGATGAGAGTTTTTCAGGGGAAAAAAAAACCCAAACCATTTTAAAATTATTGAAATACTGCATTAATATTTATTCCTTTTGAAAGACACAGCAGGATGTAGTGGTTGAAGTTTACAGATAGAGACGCTCTATGTTGGATGTTTTTATGTAGCCCTGTTTTGTAACACCCGGAGCATTCGAGTATTCAAACAGCAGCAGCATTTGATTGCTTTTGGAAGCAGGATAAAGGATATACTCTTCTTAATAATCATACACGAGAAGTTGTATCCTGAATTCAGGAATTTCCCATTGTCCCTGCAGAGTTAAACCTGCTTCGAAATGTCGATGCCAACAACCCAGAGAGCAGCACAACAGTGAAAAGCTCAAGCCTGCTGAGCGGCTTCAGAGGTGGCTCCAGTTACAACCATGAAACCGAAACGATCTTTGCATTGCCAAGGATGCAGCTGGATTTTAAATCTATTCACGTTCAAGAGCCCCAGGAGCCTTCGTTACAAGGTGCAGTAAACGTCTCTTTTTCCCTGGATCCGCAGCTATTTCTCATAAATGATTAAATACAAAGCTACTGTGCGGATAAGAGGATTTAATCTGATAATTACTGCAGATCCACAATAAAAGGATACGATTTAATAATAAACTCTTGAGGGCATGAAGATCCAGTCCAAGGACAGGTTACTATAGGAAAAAAACCTTACAAAATGAAATGAATATGAACATTTTGGTTACATTGGCTGGTTTTAGGGGGGTGGTTTTCTTATGTCATTTTCAAATGATTGGCAGTTCCAACTCTGTGTACTATTCCAAGTACTTACAGTAGACAGAAGTGTATTAATCCTATTTTTATCTGACTGTAGATACAAGTGTTAAACCAAAGGTGGAATGCAGTGTGGTGACCGAATTCACAGACCACATTTGTGTAACTATGGATGCGGAATTGATTATGTTTCTGCATGACTTGGTATCTGCTTATCTGAAAGAAAAAGAAAAAGGTAAGTTTTCCTTTAGGATGTAATGCTCGTCTGACAGTCTGCACTTGTCAGGAAATTTGATAGTAAATATTTTCATACTTTTTAATAGAGTTGAATTGTTAAAAATTTATTTAATTTTAAAAAGTTAAGCCTAACATTGCTTCCATTGAAATCAACAGCAGTAGTATTAAATGTTAATATTCACTCTGTCTGTTTTGCAGCAATTTTTCCTCCTCGCATTTTGGCTGCTCGTCCAGGGCAGAAAAACTCTGTTGGTGTTCTTGAGGACAGCTCTGCTGACAAAGAGACAGAGGAAAGTATCACCTACACTACAGTCGACTGGAGAGACTTTATGTGCAATACTTGGCATTTGGAACCCACGCTCAGGTAACAAGCTGGCTTATCCACAGTCTCTCTGTCTCTGCATTTTCTCTCTGCTTTAGTCCTGCAAACCACCAGTGCTTCCCAGCGGATGCTGTTCAGCTCCGGAGAGGATCAAGCGTGTGGATGCTCTTACAGATTCGCCTTTGGCTGTTAGTGCTGCTAGGAGAGATACCTGTTACAGGACATGACAAAAGCTGGAGAATGCAATTATCTATTACATCATAGAATCATTTAGGTCGGAAAGGACTTCTAAGATAATTGAGTCCAACCATTAACCTGGCACTGCCAGGTGACCACTAAACCCTGTCCCCCAGCACCACATCTACATGTCTTTTAAGTACCTCCAGGGATGGCGATCATTTAACTTCCAGATGAGAGTTTATGCAGATTCAGGATATCGTTGGAGGCTCTTCAGAGTTAGGATACAGTACAGCTAAACTCCAGGACTGCAGATTACCGTCTTTCACTGTCCTGCAACAGTCCATTCACTCTCTGCCATATTGGTTTTCATCTTGCAGTTTTTCCAGTTTTAGCATTCCAATTTTAGCTCTTTAAGCAGTCACCTTAAAATAAAAAAAGTAAAATAAAAACCGGACTAGCTTCCGTATGGCAGTTTAACTTCAGCACAAAAGAGTAGTGTGTTACAGCAGCAACTCCCTGCTGTCAGTACACGCTTCTGATCACTGGAAATGACTTCTTTGCATCAGGGTTTGTTTAACCTCTGCTGCTGGAGCACCTAAGTCTTGCATCTCCTATCAAAACAACACACCAACTCAGGCCAAACAAATCTTGACAGTTGGCATTTTGTCTTAGCAGTAAAAATAAATCAATTTAAACATGATCTGGAGGCAGCCCAGTCTAGGATTTCTGCTGCCTGGAACAGCCCCTTCCATTCAGATGATGTTCATCTTCCCTGTATACATTGTGTTTGAAACAACCCCTGTTGGACTTGAGATGGCCAGAAGTAACAGTGGTGAAAACGGACGTTTGTTTATACAAATGCCACTGGCTGTATTTGTATATGTGAGATTGAATCCCCTACTTATTCTGTTTCAGATTAATATCCTGGACTGGGAGGAAAATCGATCCCGTGGGTGTTGACTACATCCTCCAAAAGCTGGGCTTCCACCACGCGAGGACTACTATTCCCAAGTGGCTGCAGCGCGGTGTCATGGATCCTTTGGACAAAGTTTTGTCAGTCCTGATAAAGAAACTTGGTACTGCACTACAGGATGAAAAGGAAAAGAAAGGAAAAGACAAAGAAGAATACTAAAAAGATAATGTGACAACCCTAATTCCGTTTGATTTTATCAAAGTATTTTATTATAAGAACTTAAATATGGTTTGAAGAGAAACCTAACAGCTTTTTGCTACTCTATTTAAAACTTACATTGTGAGTAACTGTTTACTGTGGTACATGCTACCATTCTGTATTTGAAGTTATTGCATGATGATGACCAAGGTATATTCTGTGAAGGAATAGCTGGAACACTGTAAATCTGCTCCTCAGAGTCCACTGTTTTATTACGTGCAATATTATTCCTGCATCTTTAAACTACTTGCAGATTAACTGTGAATTTTCATAAACTTTATTTGCCATAACACAAATCCCTCGTTGATGTGACTGGTAAATTGATTTGTCAATGTAGACTTGTGTAAATTATATATATAACTTATGAAACTGTGATTGCCTTAGTGATAAAAATCATTAAGTTTATTACACTTGTAATAAAATTTAACTACTGTACAGAGACCTTTTTTTGTTGTTGTTGTTGAACTTCCTTGATTAAAAAAATCAAAAACCCAAACGCTGTTTGAAGTGTAACTTTGACCTCGCCCCCGGGGACCCTTCCCTCGGGGAGCAGCCGCGGGGAGCTCCCGCTGCCCCCAGCCAGGAAACCGTGAGCGTGGAACCCCCGGCCCCGCGCGCCCAGCCGCAGGGAGGAGGAGGAGGAGGAGGCGACGGCGGCCTTCCCCCGGCCCCGCTCCCTGCGCCAGCGGCTCGGCGCCCGGCGAGGCCCGCTCGGCTGCTCCGGCCAGTGCCGCCTCTCGCGGATCCGGGGGCCGCCCGGCCCCGCCGGCACGGTCCGCTCGGCGGCACGGGAAGCCGGCGAGACAGCGCGGGGGGGCGGGCGGCGGGGGTGGGACACGCACGGCGGCCGTTGCTGGGCGAGGACGAGGCGCGCTCGCTCCGCGCCTCCCGCCCCACTAGCGCGCCCACGGCGGGTGGGTCTCGCCCCCCCACCTCTAGAAAACGGCGGGGCGGGGGGGGCGGTGTCCCCCCCTGTAA
>JANHFX010000040.1:6768-21816 GCA_027560015.1 Chloroceryle amazona | reverse complement strand
GGCTGAGGGAGCTGGGCATGTTTAGTTTGGAGGAGACTGGGGGGGACCTCATTGCCCTCTACAACTCCCTGAAAGGAACTTGTAGAGAGGTGGGGGTTGGCCTCTTCTCCTTAGCAACTACTGACAGAACCAGAGGAAGTGGGCTGAAGTTGTGTCAGGGGAGGTTTAGATTTACAGAAAGAATGGTGAGGCTCTGGAACAGCCTGCCCAGGGAGGGGGTGGAGTCACCACCCTGGAGGTATTTAATGGGTAGACCTGGTGCTTCAGGAAATGCCCTAGGGGCAGCCATCTGGAGGGTTATTTTGTGTATTTTGTGGTTTTGAAGCCAGGTTTGATCAGGATATTTAGGTTTTTAGGTGTTGGGAGTTTTTTTAGGTGTTTTTTTGTTATGGGTATGGTTGGACTCGGTGATCTAGGAGGTCCTTTCCAACCATGAATATCCTGTGATTCTGTGATTTTTTTCAAAAAGCTCAGTTTTCTGTTCACATGAGAAAAGTCTTTGGCAAGATTTTCTTCCCACACACCCCAGATTTTCTTCTGTGGTAATGTCATGAACCGTTTCCTCACATGAGTAAGTGTAACTGCACTGGCTGGTACCTCTTGCAGTGTGTAAGCTCCAAAACTTAAGACAGTGAAGATCACAGTTCGATAGAGACTGTGCTCTCTGAAGAGGGCAGGCAATGAAATCCTTTGCCAAGAAAGACAACTAGAAATTCAACTCAGTGCAATTTCATTGAAAGGAGAAGCACTTTTTCCATGCAAATTAATGGCTTAACTGAACAGTGTTTAGTTCAGATGTTAAGAGCATTGTGTTAATCCTCTGAACAATTTAAAAGCCATAAACCTTCCAGAGCTGTATTCTAAGAAAGCTACCAACAATACTGAGAAATCAACAAAACACTCACATGAAGAACACTGACTGTATTTTTGTCTTACAATTTTACCTCAGAACTGTTTCAGATTTTGTCATGTCAGTCTCATGCACACAGAACAAGAAGTCATTTTTCTTTCCGTCCAGTGAGTAAGGATTGATTTCTTCAGGACAGGAATAAAACACAACCTCTAGGTCCTTGAGCCCTGCAGCACACCCAGTGGCACTCATCCGAGCTATCAGCATTTTACAGGGCTTGCCAGGCAGTTGTTCTGACCAAGCCTGGCCTGGGGAACTGTGCTGGGACGGGGGATGAATGGCAGGGAATACTCTGCTTCCAGATCAACTTCTAGGTGACTTGTCTAGCTATGTAACCCACTGCAATATTATTTTCCCATCACTACAAAGAATGGCTTCCCACACACCTAAATAAATAAATAAATAGTTTTAAAAATTCCTTTGAAACAGACATAGAAGTAATTCTATATTTCCAAGAAATGTTACCTCACCTTCCGAAACCTATTCAGTCCTTATGAAAGCATTCTTAAAAGCAAACATTTTCTCTATATAACACTGTTCCTGAGAAAGACGAAGTTCTCTTTATCTTACTCAAACATTCAAATGTTCAAATATTGAAACAAAATTGGTTTCTAAACAATTGCTACTATTTTAAAATATCTAACCACCAACTGAAGAAAACCCAAACCTTTATTTACATAAGGGAAGAAAATTATCTACCATCAGAGCTCAGCAGAGATTCAAAAAAAAAAAAAAAAAAGCAGAGAATCTACTAAGAATAAATTAAAGAAGAAACAAACAACTCTCTCAAACTGGCAGCATGACCAAACTCACAGTGTGTTATTAAATAAAGTCAGTGACATTTAAATGAGTGCACCTGTATGTATACAAAAATAATTTCCTAATTAATTAGCTCTGCATCTCCTGATGCCTTTATAGGTCAAAAGTACATTAATTATATCTAAATTAACATAATTCTTTTATGGGTAGCCGGAGAACCAGTGAATATACTTAACACTTCTGATGCCTGCACTAGAAGATAAGGTCAAATATTCACTTATCATTTTATTCAGGTGTAGGAAATATATTTGGAGGGCAGATGCCACGCAATTACACAGATGGAACTATACAGACACCTAAGACAGCGTTGGCCAGGACAGAGGGAGCTGCACACAAGTGGAAAAGAGTACAGCTATGTATTCTGAACAGCAGCATATTGGGTGAGGAAGAGTGTGTCAGGAAAGAGCCCAAAGCTGGATGAAAACGGGGGAGGGAAGCATTGGAACTGAGAAGGAATCCGAGGAGAGTTTCAAAAACACAGAGAGCTGCAGACATGGTGATAAAAAGCTCAATTAGTGAAAAAAAAAAAGAACCAAACACTTAGCAGAGGGGATGCTAAATGTTAATCAAGCATCTGTACAGTCTTCTGCTGTCATTACACTAGAGTATCTCTGCAGAGCATGCACATCTACTTGATCAAAATGTATTTGCTGTTTTGTATGCCTACAAAACAGAAGAAAAGTTAAAACTCATCGGATGAACCAAACCATTTTTAAAGACTGAAATTCCATTTTTATCTGAACTGAAAGCAGGGTATTCATGTTCAAACAAAATACCTCTTTTAAAATATTTCTCCAAAACAATCATCTTTTAATATTTTTTTTTAATAAACTTCTTTTTTTGACTTTTATAACAATCTTCAACTTAAGATACAATAAACTAGAAGAGAAACTTCCTCTGAAAGTCCCTGGGAAGTTCTGTATCTTCTATTTTTTTGTTTTATAGAGGGATGGTGACAACAAAAATAACCTGGAATCAGAACACCCATGTATCTAAATAAGGAATTATAACGGAAAGTCCCCAGTAGACTGACAACCTACATCTTTCCCGGAGGCACAGAAAAGTACTGTAGCCAGGAAAGTTAATTCTGAAGTATGAGTACAGTTTAGAGGAGCATCACACTTGTGTTGCTAAATCTTGCCTTACCTTCCCACAATTGGTTTATCTCTCTGTTGTAAACAGATGACCTACATGAAGCTGCAGGAACTGAACGTTTTATCTTCAGGAAGGAATTGAAAAAAAAAGAAGAGTACGATACCTTAGGAACTATCTCAAGAGCAGTAACAATACCACAAAGATATCCACGTGCCATTATTTTTGTGTCAATGTTTTGTTCATTAGTTCTTTAGGTAGTTAGAGTACATGCTCTTCTTTTATTTACAATCAGATGTGTTAGCAAGTCAACTTCTTTCTTCAGTTTTTGTGACTGGCCTAGGCCTGGATACCACCCACTGGTGGTGTATCAAACCTAGACTCTTAGTTACCTGCAGGAATGGGGAGGGTTTCCAGAAGAGGAGGAGGTGGTATTCCAAAGGGCGACCAAGAAATTTGGATGCCATTCAAATAACACTAAAGGCACGAGCTAGGTAACATACAACCCCAACACTGATTTAAAGATGGACCACTTGACTGCATACATTAGGTGTTCTAAACTTTGAATTAAAGAAACCCTGCGATTTTCATAGGATTTTACTATACCATGATGATTATTCTTTCATCCCAGGCATAAGGTGAATGTTGTTACCTAAATAGTGTGTCAAGCCTCAGCTACGGACCAGCTAAACGTTAACCACTGCTGTACTGATTGCCCAAGCTAGGTGGGAAGCTAGGAAGTGATTTATATATTCATAGGAAAACCCACCAAAAATTACAAGTTCTTCTCAGTTCAAGGTAAGTTTATTGTACAGATTTTTGCTCCATGAAGACACAAAGGTCTCTGGAACTTGAAAGTAAACCACAAAAACTACATATAAAGACAAAGTGGTAGAAAATTGATGGTCAGAACCTGACAAGCCAATCTTAACCAGTTGTGTCTTTGAAGACTTTCAGGTGCTAACAGAAATAGAAAACAGAATCTGACTCTGGTTTCTTTTCCAAAATATTTGCTATACAACACCAAAAAAAAAATCAAAGCAGAACTAGCTTAATCCACCATCCATATGTTGACCGTTTACTGTGTACAGATCCAGGACTGCTTAATTGCCGTGAGCTGTGTTCCTCAGTATTCTTCAACTAAAAGAATTTGTCCAGAATTTGACATTTGGATGGTTCCTTTCACACTGCAAATCCATCTGCTTGTATTGCTTTACTAAGATTTTGTCTCTGGGACTTTCTGCGTCTCAAGCATATCAAGGAGAGTCAACTGAGACATAAAGAATCAGATGAATGCTTCCAAAGATTAGTTTCGTTGTGATGAACATAATATAGATTTCATCTTATATTATATTATCTTGAGGTTGACTGCACAGTTTCTTCTTTCCGAATAAATAAATCAAAACCAGGGCAACAAAGCATTCCAAAATTCTTTCCGTCAAACCTCATATTAATCAGACCAAATAAGGAGATGGAACTGATCAATCTAAAAACACCGATTTCAGTGCAATGTACAAAACTGCAATTCGGGCAAACGATTTGCCTTTCCATTGAAAAATAGCACTAGTCAGTGAAAAAATAAATGGAGGAATGGAGACTGCTCTGTAGTTTTCTATGAGGAGCTGAACTGACAGCATTAATGAAAGCCCTGTATAATACACCACCGATAAGCTGAAGCTAACAGTCTTTTAAAAATCCAAAAAATAGCCACTAAACAGATTAGCTTGTAATGAAGATTATTAGCCTTGACAGAACAATAACTTTATTCTATTATTTTCCTTCCTCTGTGGCTTTTTATCAAAAAGTGACTTTGAAATACAACCAGCCGCATATAAACTCATGTTGCAAAATAAGTGAAGAATAGGCTTGTGACCTTCAAAACTCTTGTCTCTCAGGCCAGTGGGGATATTACAACAGCAGAGAATTTAACAAGTTAGGTTTTCTTAGCTGAACGTAATCTTTCTCTCCATAGCACAAGAATTAGCTAGCATTTCTACTTCACTGAGGGGGATGCAAAGGCAAGAGCATCTCAAAATGCTGTCAAACCACCGACATGTCAGGACTGGCAATCTCATCGCTAGTCTCCTATTTTCAGCCCGTTCTGAGATGTAGATAAGCCATTTAATTGCAGCAGTTTTAGGGCAGGAAATGAGATGGCCTATCATGCCCATTAAAACTAAACTCAGCTAATTGTATTCTAACTCATTCCTTACAATGACAATACTGGAAGGTGATGGAATAGCCGTGCGAATAAGAAACCGCACTAGAAGTGAAGTGGCAAGCACCGGTGAGCTCACTATGTGCTATTAGATTTTTAATACCATGAAGTAGTTTTAGTATTTTTTATTTTTCTGCACTATTCAGAAGAGAGCACTACCAGAGAAAAGTCAAAGAACTGGAACAATCCAAGTCCAAGGTAGCGGTGCATAATCATTAGAATGCCCTGCAGCACAAAGGTATGTCTCTGAGCATCTCCCAGAACAGACCAGAAACGGCCCAGCACAGCATCACCAGGCAAAACTACTGCGCTTAATGTCTAAGACACACAACAAGAGAGCTAGAAAATAGAACCTAACAACCACCGTTTTGCTGAAGGCACATCACCTGTTACATTTGCCTAAGTACGTGTTGCTTCACTGAAAACGAAATGGCTCTTTGATTTGAAGAGCTTAGTGATTCTGCAGTTGTGGCAGATTCCCTACAACATCATTATACCCAAATCAACAACCAGCAACACATCCCTCACGAGCCAACCACCGAGTAGCAGCCCTCTCTGCCTCTCCAAGAGCCACCCCCACGTCACTATTTTCTAAGTTACATAAAGTACAATACATTAACAAGCCAGCAGTCAACATAAAAGTTTCCACGTCCTGCCATGGAGAACTTTCACGCTGACTGCAAAGATCAGCGGTATATTACATGGCAAAATGTCTTTGATACAACATTTTTCTACCACCACAGTTCCAAGCTTAAGGCTATTCAACATAGCGGGAGAGATATGGAGAAAGAAAACTGGAAGGAGTGCATTTCACAGTTATTTTGTTGACGGCCGTTTTTTCTGCAAGTACAATTTTCAGTGTAGTGTTAAACTAGTCCCTCTAATTTAAGGCAAGCAGCTGAGAAAGGGGAAACAGGTGCATTGTCCCTGGTATTGTTTAGCTTTTTGGGTGTTTTACAGAAAAATATGGCTATTCTCTTTGGAGACAATTACCGCCCAGAAATATTTCCAGTGAAGAAGGGAATAAAAGAAAGAAATTCTGTTGCTTCGCTGGAAATGCTTCTCGAATTAGTAGTTCTAGGCACGTTTATTCTAGATTCTACCATGACTTCTAATGGTTTTGGTCCCAAATACACATACGACTTTAAGAGCTTCTAACTACAAGGAAACTTTAAGTTTCCACCTTCTGTTACAGAAGATGGAAGGAGTAATCCTCTCTGCAAACAGATTAAAAGAAGACCACACAACGCCTGAGTCTCATACACATTACATTTCAGCGCATAAATATCTTCCTTTCCTTCACCAAAAGAAACACACCAGAATGCAACTCACTCAGCTGTAATGCAGCAGCACTATTGAATTTTGCTTCCAATCAATACGGCAGTGAACAGGCGGCACTTTTGCCGATTTCTGTCGCTATAAGCTCACCTCCCACCCACTACTTGCTCTTCACAGGAACCACAACTGTGAGATCGACATCATCAGTTTGCTAATCGTTTGGATCTATCAGCAAACACGACAAAAATATTTTTTTCCTCCCTTTACTCTTCCCCTCCTTACGTACTTAGAAAAAATAACGAAAAATAAAGAGAGGCACCCTTTGCCAAGATGCAGACTCCTCTCATTGCTGTGTAGTTACCAAGCTGTGTGAAGCCACCCCGCGTCACCAGAAACTACTACGTGGAGAAAACACTGTAACCTTGCACGTCTGGCTAAATCCCCAATTTCCCTTTCACGATTGCAGGTGTTTTGTCATCGTAAGATGACTAGAACTCTCCCTTACGGCGTATAAGGATGTAATGCACTTTGCTAGAAAAGTCTCAAAATACTTGGGTTTGTCTCAAAATACCTCCCACTTTCTCCTTTGATTACATGGCTTTACACACAAATTACAGGATTTTGTCACTGTCGCACCAGCGTCCTAATGATAGAACAGAGCTAATGAGTGCGTTGGCTTGTCAGCACAGAAATGGCACAGAGCTTACTGAGCACGCCACGATGAGCTAGAAGGGAATCGCTGCAGTACGTGATCACTACCCTGATGGAGGGGTGATCACTGCCCTGATGGAGGGGTGATCACTGCCCTGATGGAGGGGGTGTGAAGGAGAATGCTTTGGAAAGAAGCACCCTCCTTCTTCCAAGATTCGCGACGCACTTTGCTCTCAGAATTTTGGCTAGCAATTTGCTGAGGAGAGGCTTTATATGAGCTCGTAACATTCTGCTCTTGGCTTGTGCGTTGCCAGTGGTGATTTTTGGTTTAGTAGGACTATCCCCGGTAAAGTAGAGAGCTAGTCTTGCTGTCCCTATTCCTGCATCGAAGTAAGGAGGCTCATTCCAACCTTTTAGAGACAGGGTTTGTTCTTTCCTTGTTGCTTGTCTGTAGTTCTCACTAACAGAAGTGGGAGGTTCGTGTGTGCCCAAAGGGGAAAATTAGCCTCGCACAGCCATCGTGGTGGAGTTTCTTAAGGGACTAACTGCTACTTTTTCAGCAACATCCACTCCTTCATATTAATTTTGTTTTGGCTTGTAAGTCTCCAAAGGAAAGCTCTGGTAAGCAGAGAGCTCCTATCAGCAGTGCTTGGACCTCTTGAGTAACACAGACCATGTTCTCTGCACTTCATCCTTGACTGCTTGCCCTGGGAGACTTAGTTGGTTTCTCTAGAACACCTTGTTACATTGATTTGGAATTCAATTGATTTTGGAAAGTAATTTTTCAATCTTATTTTAGTTTGGAGATTAATCATTAAATAAATAAAAATTACCAAGTCTGAAAGATTTTTTTTCCATATGAAGAAAACATCACGAAACCATTATCAAAATTAGGAAAGTAAGCATTTCGTCTTTCATTACAGAAAACAAAAGAACACAGTCGGTTACCAAACTTTAGAATTCAATTTTAAAAACAATAAAGGCACAGCAGACAGTGTATTAACAAAAATTTTCATTATCTGCTTTGCAAATCTCACTTGAAAACAAAGCAAAGTATGACCCTAGCCAAGTCAACGCCGCCTCTGCACGGCGATGCCATCCAACGATGCTGCTGAGCAAAACTTGTATGTCATATGCAAACAGCGATCCTGTCCTAGAAAACTATCCCTGTACAAGGACAAATTCAAAGACTTCAACAGACAGCCCAAAAATACCCAGTCAACAACCATAAAATGCATGTAGGGACAAATCACAAAGCAAAAATTGGACCTTTGCTGCAGTCAACATAAGAAAGTAGAAAGTGATACAGTAAACCATTTCATAACAGAGTGCATAACAAGAAAAAAAATTTCTCTTAGATGTCAAAGGTTATCATTTATTCAAGAAAGTGAAAGGAAAAAAACCCAAACAAACCAACAGTGATAGAGCAGGAGCAGCAGCCCACTTTACAGGAGCCTGTCACTACTGGTTACGTCTCATGGGTTCAACAACCTTTAAACTCCTGGAGGAGAGGTTTCTTTCTTCCATGCTTTGGCACCATTGCTATAAATCAGCATGGCAACACAGCTTTGAAGGAAGAGGCAAGGAGGGTGATACTTTACCTGCTGCAGCATTTCTTTCATCTGAGATCTTAAAATCTGAAGGTTTTATGGCAGAACCAATTTCTAATTTGTACATGGGAAGGTTGTTTTTAATATTTTTACTTACAGTTTATTATGCAAACTTTTAAAAGTGACAGCAAAAAATTCTTGAGGGCGTATTTTAGTTTTCTCAAAGAATTTTAATGATTTCTATTCAAAATTAATCCTAATTAACTTTATTAAACCCCTAGAATCTCACAAAGGTGGATTTATTTTCTCGTGTTTTTCTGGACCGATTGTACTTTTCTGTGTATCTGATGTTCAGACAACACAGTTATAAATGTATATGGAATAAGAATATATACGGAATACAAAAAATAGCCTAAAGGAGAAAAAATAGCAGAAGGATAGAGAAAGGATTTGAAGTGACAGGAAAAAGGACTAATAATAATGAATGTAAAAAAACTAGGGAAGATTTTGTCACATTTCAACACAAGTAGTCAATACCATATTTACTCACAACTTGTCTGACCAAATTATTTCAATGACCTTGGGCAAAGACTGCTTTAATCCTCCATGGCATATTTATTCCAGCATCTATACAACAGATGTCATTCTTCTGCCTCTGCAAATAGTGATCTGACCTATCTATCAAAAGAAATAACCTAAGATCCTGGCAAGAAGGGAAGTCAAGATTTGAATCAACTTTATCCATTATGCCACACGCCATTTCTGGTTGCAGTTCTTCTGTATTGTTTTACTATAAAACCTGTATGGTACTACAAAGCACACTGAAGCTCCATCTTCTCTCCAGTGAAAAGTGCCACGTCTTAACCACATTAATTCCGTTGGCAGTAATCTGGAGTACACCAGTTTCTGATTCTAAGAGACGAGGGAAACGTTCGCTGCTGTCAATCAGAAGAATGTCCTAGTATAAGACAAACTGATGGCCAAGGATTTCAGAAATCGGAGACAAAAGCAAAGCCAACCCTATGCTGAGTTCATAAAAGCCTGGTTTCTGTAGTTTATTTTTTCATGTCAGAGTGCCTTATTTAAAAGAAGTAAAAACTGTTGTTGGTAAAGTTAAAATAAAAAAAAACAAACAGTTAGGCACTTGATTTTCCTTTAGCCATAGCCCAAAGTTTACATTTTACCCTAAAGGGTCATGCCTTGATTTATATGTTTGTAAATATGAATTAGTATGATATCACTATTTCTTCAATTAGACAACATGGGTTAGAAACCCCACCTCAACTCTACAGCAAAAAAATCACCCGCCAAATGCACCGTGTGTTAAAGGCTTGCTGCATCTTTACACTAAGACTTTCCTAACCCCACAGAATAACCATTTTTGGATGCCCCATAAAATAGGATGAGTAAATATTCCTGTACATTGAGAAAAATAAGGCCAGAAGATACCTTGTTGTGACAGAAGAATGAATAGAACTTCCTCTCTTCTCTTCGGCACCAATGTGAAGCAGGTCAATTGATATTTGTGTTGCTATAACAAAAGAAGAGGTAAGTAGCCTCTTCAGTGGTGTGACAGATGTGACATCCTAAAATTACAAACATATTTCTGAGCTCAACTCTGCTACAGTTTTGACAAGTGTAGAACATTGTCACTAGCCCACTTTATTGTCTGGTCATCCCAAATACAGAGAAGTTAAATACATATACTATGTAATTTTGCTATCTGCTATGAACTATCTATTTTCATGAAAGAATGTAAAGCAAAAGATAGATAAAGGATATAGATTTCTTGTAGCTGGATAATGACAGAATGAAAAGCAGAAAGGAAATAAAAATATAGATCCCCCACTGCTGACAGTAGTTAAAGAAACAGTATTGTCTGTTCATGTTTCAGGGATACTACAGGGAAGGAAAAATTATCCAAACAGCAGAACACTACAAAGGCCGTGATAATGGCAGGGACAAGACTGCATTCCATCCAGGTATGCCATACTTTGCAGGTTCTAAGCAAGTGGGGTGATTATGCAACCTCCCATTGCAGACAGACACAGAACAGCCACAGGCACTGGGGAACATCTATCCACAACTCCTGCTCTGCCTGGGAGGAAGCTCTTACTAACCTCCTCCTCACGCTCTAGTTTCTGTCTTTATAGTAACTGAAGGCTTCATCCTTACACTTCTGCTCAGCTCCCAGATTGCCATCTGGAGTAGGCGACTTCTTCAGGCATCAGTCATCTCTGTCTTCCCAGCCTCGTAATCACATCTTTTCCTAACCTGGGTTCTGACTGCAGATAAGCAGCTGTCTTCAGAGCAAAGCAGCCACTCGTGACAGGGGAAGGCTCTCACCACACCCTCTCATGCTCTGTACATTCACACACATTAGGACAACCTAAGCCAGCCACTTTCAGAGCCTCATCAATCCCTATTTCCCCACAGCAAAGCGTACAGCCTATTCCTCAGGGCCACCGTCACTGCCACCACTGCTCTCCAAGGTGCCCCATTCATCTGCCACTTCCAGGGTATTAGTGGGAAGCACAAGCAAGAGCACGACGGAGCAGAGATCCCATGCTGACCTGAAGGTGCACAGAAGATACAACTGGCAAGTCTGCTGCTCTACCTGTCACTTTAGCAGGGTCACAGCGCTCAGAGCTGGTGCCTCAGCCTGACAAAGCCAGTCAAGAAAGCCACTTTGGGCTCCCAGCCTCCGCTGAGCTCCTGAGTCAGTAGCAACAGGGTATGTTACCTTTTCCTGAAAAAAGATAAAGCCAATTACCTTCTGTCAGCAGGTTCTTACCTTTCAGAGAGTAAAGAGACTCTGAGATCCCACTGATCTAAAAAATACAGCCTTGCTGGTTAATCTCCACCTTTCCTTCTCCTTTTTATCCCCTACTGTACTCACTCTCTAAGGGGATATATCCCAGTTAGCAACCCTGCTCCAACCTGTGAAATCAGGAACCCCAGCTGCCTGGAAAGGCCACTATAAAACCATAAATGTGCAATGCATGCATTCAGTCAGCGGCAGGCAGGAATCTCCACATGCACACGACACTTAACGGGCATTTGCAAACCTGCCTTTTGCAGCCTAAGTGTGCACGTTTAGTCAAGAACGAGGGAGGGAAACAGCCCAGAGATTTCTATAGGAGAAAAAAGGTTGGCAGCATTTATTGTATAAATAATGAATGCTCACCACGTACAGTGTGGGGCTGCAGCAACGAAGGGGAAGAAAGGGAGTGCAGCTTAACTAATTCAGTTTTTTATCCTTTAGGATTTAGTAGTATATTAATCACAGTATGTTAATGATACATAAATATTAAACTCCTTAAACAGTTATAAGACATTTACTTCCCATGCAATGGGAAATATCTATCTATTATATACACTCCTAACTGATTTACTCGCAACTGATCACTGTACTATTAAATTCAAATTAAATACCTAGTTGCACACTCTTATGCAGTTTAATTTAGTGGTGTCTGAAAATGCTGCATGGATTTTCATGATGAAAAGTTAACACTGACTAGCAGCTGATGGAATATTTATATCTTTATATAATGTCTATTGATAGCTATCAATGTATCTCCAGGTGTACATTTATATATTATAAATATGCTTGCACTTTATTTTTCTATTTCTTAAACCAGAAGTAACTCAGTTCGAATGCCGTTGTCAACCAACCTTCCACGTACCCCACCATGCACAGAAGGGAGGATGGGTCCTACAGAAAAATTAGGATGTAATTATGTAATTTACGAGTTTAACAAATTAACCTCTCATGACAATCTAATTGAAAGTCACCAAACTATAAAACTGATGATGTTTTAGCTCTGACTGCTAAATTTTACAGAAATTACCATTAAAAATAACCTAGAAAAAAGACAGCAAGTTTTATTCTGTACAGTTGTTTCCTCATTTTCCCCAAAAGGATCTGTGATCTGGAGTTTGACCGGCCTGAAATGCAGCATCTTCTTTTTTAGTCCTATGGTGAGACACGTGTACTTCAGCCACAAAAAAAACATGGGGTGCTTCACATCACAAGGCACCATGAGACCCTGGGAAATGGAGTAGAGACTTTTTGAACATTTTTTCTTCCTTCCCTGACTAATTATGAATATCCCCAGAGAAAGGAGAGGTACAGGCTACATGGACCTTTCCGTGCACTCACAAGTATCCTGTTGGGAACATTCACGCTCACATCACCTAGTATTTTCTAAGCAACACAAGGCTGACCGTGACCAAAGTTTATAATGCAACCAGAACAGAGCTAAAGAGAAAGACAAAAGGATATTTATCTCCCTTACATGCCTTTTCCCTCTGAATCTCCAGGGCTGCTGAAGTAGAGATATTAGGGCTGACAGAGTTCATTAATAAGGTTTTGTCTGTTTGAAATAGAATCGTATAGAGTACAGGCAGGGTACCATACCCCCTCAAGCCTATATTATCAGCCAGCAAACAGCTGCTATCAGTTGCAGTTGTTATACACACTTTGGCCATGAAAATTTAGTCATGTCCTTTCTCATCTGCACATGAAGCACAGACATAACTCTGTACTCCTGTCACAGAAAAGTAATTTTTAAGTGCTTCAAGATAACGCCTCATAGAAGGTAGAGACTAGAAAGAAAACAAAAACATTATACATCAATCAGCTACAGGTATTTCACCCTATTAAGCTCTCATTTGCCATCAGATTTTGCAAGGCCCATTTTAAGACCTGTATTTCTTGCTGCGTTACTCTTGGTAACTTGTTAAAGTAAATCAGTGACCTTTACTTCAGAGTCAGCAGTCCTTTTGATTCTGTCAAATCAACAATTTCATCCAACTGTTCAAAGAAAATTAACCTCTAAGTTAAAACAAACAAACAAAACCCAAACCACAATATTTAATATTTATTACTTTTTTTATTGAGCTCAAGGTAAGACATTCATCAAGGCTGTTAAAAAATTTGTTTCCCAGTGAGAGAATCATAGAATCATTCCAGTTGGAAGAGACCTTCAAGATTCTCAAGCCCAACCTTATTCCCAGCCCTATCAAACCACTGAACCATCTCCCTAAGCACAACATCTGCCCAGCTCTTCAACACCTCCAGAGATGGGGACTCCACCACCTCCTGGGCAGGCTGTTCCAATGCCTGACAACCCTTCCAGTGAAGAAGTTCTTCCTAATACAGTCCTATGTCATATGGCAAGTACAGTGACATAAACAGAACCTCTGGGACCTCTTTGTAAATACTTCTGTTTATTGCTTGGTTGCTGTCAACTACTTCAACCAAAATAAGAAACTTTTTCAATCAAAATATAATGACAGAATCTTGACAGAAGAGAAAGGACCACATGTATCTGAAGAGTGATACAAAAGATAACGTTCCTTGGCAAATTAAAGATTCTTTGAGGGATGGGTACCATAATGAATGGGGAATGGTTCCCAGTAAGGTATGAAAGCACGCAGGAAAGAAACACAAGGTTATGCATTTGCTTCAATAAGCTACAATTAGAAACCAGGCAAGACCTGCTAAACACAGCTCCTGACAAAATAATGGAGGAGAAAAATGGCAAAACACACTCAGGAGTACAGCACCTTTCCAATCACAAAAAACTTCCTGGCAAGTGTTAAGGATATGTTACTGTTTTTTTAACACAGGACAGGAAGGTTCAGCTAGTGAGAACTCTCCAAGTATAATCTCTACAAGAAAAGTAATCATTAAAAAATGAAGTAAATATTGAAAGCTGAAAGTTTTATGTTTGTCTGTATCTAACACACCAATAGCAAGACATTCTACCAGAGAGGTACTGTTCCACTGGGCAAAGGTAATTTCCTCTTTTCACTCTGATTTAGTCTGTTTATTTCACAAGTTTAGCAAGATTGAGTTTATACATTTGCCCCAAAAATATTTTTAGTTGTTATTTAAAACATTTGTCATTGTTTCACATAATGGGTTAGTAATTCCAACTTCATATGATGCAACTCTATTCAAAAAATAAGTAATTTTTATTCAGAATTAATCTCCTACGGGGAGTTGTTTTTTATCTCTCTTTCCTATAAAGATTGCTCAAAAGCATTTGGATGAGAAACATCATCAAGTAACCAATCCAGCCACAGCTTTTTTTCCAACATAAACATGTTTGTGTTCTGTTAAAACACTGAATAAATATATAAAAACTGTAATAACTTCAAATGACTATTGGGCAAGTGGCTACAAATTTGCCAAGCCAGAATTCCTTCAGTTAAACCCTGAAGCTACCCATGAAGCTTGCATTTCACAAACATCCACACAGGGATGGATGGAAATAGCAAGCAATGTTTATCAGAAATGTATACAAATATATTTGTGATGCTGTCCTGGATTGAGTGAGAACAGAACTAATTCTGTCCAGAGATTTTACTTTTCAGTTCAGTTCTTCCAGCTCCCTGCACTGCCTGACGTTAGCAGCCTGGTTTCCCAGGCAGGGGCTGCTGCCAGCAGTGAGAACACCCCATGGGCAGAGTCAGTACCAAGGGTTGGGGTGCAGAGCAAGGCCACTGCTGGATCTTGTGCA
>JANHFX010000033.1:0-11008 GCA_027560015.1 Chloroceryle amazona | reverse complement strand
ATAAACATTAAAGTCAAAAATAAAAAAGAACTTAGACCAAAAAAACCACAACAGGGCAATGAAATAATAAAAAAAAAAAAAAACAAAAAAGGTGTAGAAATCCCAATGTGTTACATAGGACCAAAAAGTAACTGACAATTCCAGCTGGAGAAGCAGTTTAAATAGACCACTGACCCCAACAGGAACATTTCTTTATGTTGTTAATTAAGCCTGTGTTTAAGCAAGTCAAAAAGCCTACTTAAATACAATGTTCACACAAGCTAAATTACCTTTTGTACTGTGTTTGCAGGATCAGAGCTAAGACCAGAGAAGACAATAAAATTGTCGTAAGTAAAGCATATTTACTTGACTTCAGAGGAGGTGCCTCTCTGTATTTTTCAGTTATCATAAAATTAACAGTAGTACACTACGCTACGCTGCCTGGTTTCCTTAACAGATTTCCTCTTTCCGTAGATTTCTAACAGGTAGGGCACTATGACAGCAAAACTAGAGACTGACGGATAGATTACAAAGAATGTAATGTAAATGTTTGCAGAAAAAAAAGATACAACCACCATGGGTTTTTCAAATAACACATATCCATTTGCTTCTTTTAAAGCTTTAGCAGCTGCTTTTTCATTAGGAAGTCCAATGAAAGCCTGTCCCTTCATACGGCCTTCTTTCATCAAACGTATATCAAACCTAAAGGCAAAATTGAGAATTACACGCGTTTAACTGCACTTTCATATTTCACAGCACAAATATAATTCTCATGCTTGCAACTTGGAGATATAGCAGAAATAGAAGCAGAGCCTACGAGCAGGAATTATGTCACTGAAGACAATTTTGCCTGGAGGAACCATTTACTAACAGGTGACATTAGACTGAGGGATGGCAAATTGGTGTGCAACTGCAGTTAATGACATGCAAAATGATCAGATAAAGAATGAACAGTGTAGATGACTGTGTGTATTACTCAGCCAATGAACAGTAAATTTAGCAATGAAAATAAGGCAAAATAGTAGGGTCTTCAGACACTGTTCAAAACATTATTCTATTTCTGTATTTTCAATAAATTAAGACTTTCAGATGACACATTTTTTCTTTATAGAAGAGTAAAGAAAAAAGTAAAGATGACAGTAAAGTAAAAGTAAAGTTTTTACATTACATTTTTCACTAATATTATAGAAGTTAACATAAAAGGCTTATTTTTAACCAAGTACCTCATTAACTTACATATTTCGTTCCACTTCTGACTGGAAGTCAACGTATCTTCCAAAAATGAACTTGAGATCCTGAAATTAAGGAGTAGGTGTAAGAGGAAAACCGGTAAAAAGCCCTTTTGATAAGTATTTAATTTACTTGTTTACCTACCTTTTCTTGAACTTGTTTAGCTAAATTCTTCACATATATCCTGCAGTTTGGATCACCTGGCTCGTAGTTTTTGAAAACAGAAAATTTTTCCATTTCTTGAAAAAGACAGAAAAACAGACAATGTTTTAGCTCATTTACTTCATATTTTTGCTCAGTATAAAATAATTTAATATATGATCAATTAATAAAGGCAAAACTTATTTTAAACTATTTGTGTCAACAAATCAAAGAGGTACAATTAGATTATTTATTCTCATACCTTCTTTAGAAAGTCTGTTTTTTTCTAGATCCCTTCTAGAAATAAATTCTGATGGTATTTCATCCTCCTCCTCTTCAGTTTCCATTTTATCATTTGAGCTAGGAGCTGGGAAAATCCTTCCAAAGCCTGTATTATTGATCTCTTCTGTGGCTGCATAAAGGTCTAAAATTTCAAGCAATTATACAGGTGGTTTGTATGTTTATTCACAAGAGGATTAATGGTAAGCAAAAGGTATACTCCTTTCAGTAACATTTTAATGTAGCAGACTCTGTAAAGCAATTTAAGACATTTCTTTAAGAATGTGTTCAATCTCTGGTTTGACAAACACACCTGCTCTATATGGTCCTATAAAATCAACTGTACTACAAATAAAAGCCCACAGCACATGCCAGTTAAGGTAAAACAAGCCTTGCTGTTCAAGCCTGCATCCATTTCAGTGGGTTATCTAATTTTCATTCAAATCAACTGGATATTACTGTAAAGTACCAAGAAACACAGACTGACCATATCCCTGTAAGAAACCATCACACCTCACTGCTATTATCACCCAGTATTTTATAGCAGATAATCAGTGCATCACAGAGGAGCTGGCAATCAGGTGAATGTTGCTCTCAAGGAGATAGAAAATCTGAAATTAGCCTGATATATACAATATAATACTGAGAATGCATTTATGATGTATTTCCTTAAAACACCTTCACACCTACGAGACAGTGCAATTCACCATAAAGCCATAGATTACGTATGAAAAGAAACAACCTTTAAAATCCTCTAGATCCTTTACTGTACTAAAGCAGAGTTCTACGTTTTAATATGGGAAAAACAGCAAATGCAGAGAAGACAAGTTGGTGTTCTTAGGCAAACCCCGATGTATACTATTCATGAAAGTTCAAATAGAAAAGAAGAAAAGAATTCCTTGGCCTCAATTTCAGCAGCCTTCTACACACTGAAAACACATGAATTTAAGATTAAATGCATCTGAAGTACAAAATCTCTCACCATTTTTTTCTTCTTTTTCTGAGTTCATCTGAAGAACAGCTGGGATATCAGTAGTAATATGGAACTCAATTTTTTTATGACCTACATGCTGTGGCTGCTCAAAGACATCTGAAGGTGACAGTGTAGGATGCAAATTACTGTTTAAAATAACAACATGTTTAATTAAAGATTCAAATATTGATGAATACATAGTCAAATACAAGATTTCTTCCAGATAGATTTTTATGCTCTTTACCCCAAATACATGAGTTCTCCATTTCATAAATGTCATCCAGTAAATTCAAGTCGATTAAAACACTGAAATACAGTAGGTATGGCTGGCAGTGAATGCACAAAATAAGAATTACATACCACATTACAGTATGACAAGCACTTAGGAAAAACTTTATCACTATGTTAAATACAAAAAAAAAATAAATAAAATAACTGGCCTTGCTGCTGCTCTCACAGTAGTGGGCAGAATATACAAATTTTAAAAAAATATAGCAAATCACTTGGAGGTGAAGGTAGATGTCAGCAAAAATGCATTCACAGTTATCACCACTACACAGAAACACTACACCAGTGTCTTCTGTGCCACAGTACTGTGGTTTCAAAAAACAAACTTATTTTAAGTGAAATCAGTTTTTATCCTTCCAGTATCATCCTTTCTTTTTTAATTTTAAATGTTTATTTTAAGAATTATCCTGAACAATAAACCCAGATTGCTTATGTCAGGACTGTGATATATAATTGTTTTTTATGAAAAAGGGATTTTTATGATTTTGATTGCAGGAGAAACAGAGCTTGAACCAGGCCGACTTTGCAGATTAAGGCTGTTGAACAGATCTGAGTTCAAATAAGCAAAAATTTGGACCTTTAGAGCACCAAAGCCTTGCATGAGTATAAGGGAAGAGACCACTACCAAATCTACCTATCAATGAACACCACTTGTTTTAAAACAGCAACACTAAAGCAAGCATGATACAGAGAACATAATTTTAATTCAGTAAAAGGAATAATCTTCTGGAACAGTGCAAAACCACAGAAATAATACAAACCTGTGGGGAGTACACACGGGAACATTCAGTAAGTCTTTAATTCTTTGCTTTTTTCTAACACCACGCCTCTTTGTGTTTATTGGTCTTTTAGGCTGAAGGGTTGCTAATTCCATCAACTTGGTCATCCTATTTTAAACAAAATTTTGAAAAAGAACTAATGTAGCTTACAGTTTATTTGAAAATATTCATTTTGAAAATGCCTCCTCTCAGCACACAAAGCTTCCGATTATTATTACCCCTAACAACACACACTGATGTACAAAGAACATTTTGGAAGTCTGAGTGCACATGATTCAGGCTGTGTAGTTTTCTCAGTAAAGATGTGGAAAAATGAACAACCCAGAAAAATTAATGACTGCTTCCTTACATCTGCACTCTTCTCATTCTGAGTTTCATTTGATTGTCTTTTTGTTTTTTTTGGACATGGGAACAAATTATAGTTTGCATACCATTTGGCCATTTTCCTTCTCTTATCGTGATTCAAGCACTGCCCTTCTATTTTTAAGTCACTTTGGAGCTTCTTTAAGCATCAGGAAAGATTGCCTATATACTGCAGACATTAACAGATCCCACCAAACCAGAAGCTAGAAAAGTAAAAAAATCTTTTTTTTTTTTTTTTTAAGATACTATAGCTTGCAAGTGACAGTGAACTGCATACCTCTCCTTTTCCTCATCATTATCACTTTCATATTCCGATTCATCTCCACTAGACAGTGGCTCTTCTGCCTCTTCAGGCAAAGGTGGCTCTTCAGGAGGCAGAGGTGGGATTGGGGGAGGTGGCACAGGCACTGGTAAATACTCTTCATACTAATTATGGAGAAAATATTTTTTTAGAAAAACTAAACATTTTAAGAATAATAAACCACCACATACCTTGTTTGCAATATATTAGAAGATAACAAGCATTTTTCTAAAGTATGTTTATAGGAATCTAGATGCTATTTTGCTAAACTACATAGTAATGTAGTTTAATCAAATATAGTAATGAAAACTTTCCACATGAAAGAAAAAAATGCTATTTTCTGAAGTGTAACTGAATATTTTAATTAATTTAATTTGAGGCGTTAAAGAAAAAAAAAAAAAAGGCAACCATGGCTCCAGGTTTTTCCTTTGCACTCAGCTTTAAGGACTTTCCTGAGAAAAATATGGTCAGAACATAAGGAAGGAGGGATAACTTCCCAAAGTATCTCAATATCTACACTGAACCTTTAACCATCTATCAGTATTACATTTCTATTTCTGCAAGAAGCATGGATTTCATCAAAGGTATCATTTTATTTTTTTCACTCAGACTACAAAAACCACATAAGGTACTCCCTATGCACAAAATTACTTCTGGGCCCACCTTCAACAATCTTACTACACATAACAGTTACTTTTACATACCATCAGTTTCATCACTGACATCTGGCATTAGAAATACTCCATGTTGTTTAGAAACTACTCAATGAATTTCAAGGACTGGCTTCTCACCTTACTATGTTTTTTTTGCACGACCATTACATTCAGTGGTTGACCTGGTCCAATATAAGGCAACAACTAAAACTGTTCACAGGAAATCAGTGTGAATTCATTTATTTCACAGATTTATTTCATAGTTTTCTTTACCAGCTAGATCCTGTTATTAGAAGCGGGTGTTCTGTTAGGGTAAACACATGGTGGAGTACAACTTCATTATATCCAAATACTGTAGCTATCACTATCCCATCTTCCACTGGCAGTCAGTTAAGCTACTCTATCACAGCAACAGAGAACCAAGATGCAGAGTTGGCATTTCTATTTCCCTTCAGAAACAGATCTCCCTAAGCCTCTGCCAGTTTCCCCTCAATCCTGCCGCTTTCAAAAAACATTATTACACAGGGCAAGTTAAACACGAAACCCCTGTATAATCTCAGTAACAATATGAATCTAATCAGAACTCCAAAGAAACACATAGGTCAAAGAACACATCTTTGTAAGGTAATAGGCCAACGGCATTCTTCTTGCTCTACCTGTAACGTGACACTATAACCTCCCTTTTTTTATACTCAATTTGAAATATTCCAGTGCTGCTGTCATATATGTGCATTTTTTTGTTTTAAGTATAGCTAAAAAGATTTCTTCAGAAGACTAACACGCACATCTTACTGCCGCATTTCATTGGGTATCTGTGATCCTCTACAGATTTCTCCAACTTTTAGAAGTTTGAATTGAGATTTCCGACAATATTGCTAACATTGTAAATTGTGAACCCATTTTACCATACCTAAACCATATAGTAAAAAGAAAGTTACCATGGGAGGACGAGCAGTAATTGGTCCAAAAGGTGGAGGAAGATTCATTTTATTCATAAGATGAAGTACCTGAAGTGATTCAATATAAGTAAGATTTTCTTTAAGTAAACAAATGAAAACAGTTCCTTGCTAGGTATCACAGCCAGTAACTTCTGGCAGGTATAAATCAGCAGTCTTAATGAAGACACAACCACATTGTTTAATAAACAGTGTGAAAGCCCGCAGTTGAGATCCAATACTAGTGGTAAATATAAGCAACACCCTAATAGGGCAAGTCAAAAAAAGTAAAGCATCTCCTCAGAATGAAATTCCCAGTACTCAAATCACATAAAATTAGCAAGATCACATCTGGTTTTCAGTGTCAATGAAGTTACTTCTGGGCAATGAAATTTTTATATCTCAATACAGTAAAAAATTAACTTTGGTTAACACTGTCAGAGGAAAACTAACTTAGCATTTACTCTGACTAAAAGCATTTATATGAATAATTAAGAGGAAAAAGGAGATGTTTTTCTTTTCATACTTTTGGTTTTTTTTAACTTACCTGGACATAAAATTTGGGCACGCTCGCCAAGGCATTTGCTATATTTGTTAGAATTGTACTTGAAGGTGGTGGATACAAATATTTGAGACAAGAATTGATGGGAAAGGTGAGGCTGAAGAAAAAAAGATAAAAAAGAAGACATCTCAGCACCATTGGCACATGACTGATAACAGTGACTACTAGAGGTTTAATTATACATTAAATGTGAAGTATCACTGAAATATTATTATTTTCCCTAGAATGGTTTTGGGCCACTTACTTTGTCTTTAACATCATGCAGCAGTCCCCTACTGCGTGACAAGACTTACTGATCCTGGGCACAGTAAAAGTACCAACAGATGCAGAAAGCCTAAAGCACATAGAAACAACCAACGTGCCCCAGACAAAAGCACAACATAGCATGCTGTACAAACATCACAAACTTAATGGTCAAAGTGCTAGATTTATTAGCCCCAAAAGAAATTTATTCATGTATGCAAAAATGCAGATGGGGGGGAACAAACCAAAACCAGAACAAAAAACAACACACCTCAGAAAAAACAGAAGTCAACAGTATTCTGCTGTTAACATTCAGACAACCTACCCAGTCCTCAAACTTCATGAGAAAACAATGCTTAGTGCCAGAAGGCTATTACAGAATCCACAGCTTCATGGATCAAAGCAGCAGTCACTGCTCAGTGGTAAGGGTGCTATGAGGGTGCTAAGCTTTAAGTATTAAAATTTCAACTTTATAACAATTCCTATAGCTACGCATGTAGAACTGTAGCACAGTATGAAACAAAGCAGGAGAGAATGCAGTATGCATTGTTCAACAGTGCACAGCACTTATTTCAAAGTACGCTGTAACAGCATAAAATAATTAAGACAGAAAAACACCACTAACCCATGGTTGGGTGCAATTCCACTCTCTATTTTAATACAGCTTGGTTCTTTCTTCTCTTCTTCTTTCACTGGTTCTTCTGAACTGAAAATTAATTTATCATTAATTAACAGGGCAAAATTTATGCGCCCTACATAGGCAATACATTCAATTTCATCTATTAAAAAAATATAAGAAATAGTTTGGTATGCTTAACATCTTTTATCAATGGCATTACTACAGTCATTATTCATTCTTAATAATTAATACATGTGGAAAATTACAGTAACCAGGCTTCTGAAATAAATATTTATGCAGATTTAAGTAAGTTTCCCTATATTCAAAAACTTCTGACTTAAATCTACTCACAGAAAAGTAACTAAAATTCTATCACGTTAATGTCTCTTCAGAAACTGTGTAATAAATATGGAATATATAGAGTGGAATAAATAACTATAAGCCTCTATAACTGATTTTAATTAAGCACTCTCACATCACTTCTATCAGATATCCCATATTTTATCACTTTTTAATCACATATTACACAAGTCAACTTGAAAGTCTAACTATGCAACCTATTTTTTAAATTAAGTACTTGACAGGCATTTGAAAGCCAAACTATCACAGATCTTGGTCACACTAGCATTAGGATTCATTTATTTTATTTTTAATTATTACATATTAACTATTTCAAGAGAGACTCAGACAATTTTATGCATATTCCGCTCATGTTTCAAGCTAGACATATGAAAATCAGCTCCAGAGCAAAAGCCAGTGACTGTAACAGTATAGGTCTTATACAAATATGCTAACAGGAGTCAATTCTGCCTGACTCTCGACTAGGTTAGAAATAAACATCGGGAAATCATTGCATGCAATGTGTAATCATCCTGACATACACACACATGTGTTACACACAGAATCTGTGTAACACAGACTGCATCTTACGCAGACCGAAGTCTTGCTCTGGAAATGAGAGTAAACAGGACCATCTGCTGACTAAAGATACTCATAACCATTGGAATAAGGATGGGACTTATTTCATGAAGATGCTGAATGAAACATTACTAACACAAGCAATGCTGTCACTTACCTATAGAGCAGAACTGTCTGTTAACACTGCTAAATGCTTACAATTTCTCCTTTGACTTAACACTACTATTAAAGCATCATGAAGACAGAAATTCTTTTCTCGACTACACATAAAGAAACTAATTATGCACATACCTTTTACACTTTTCTGAGACAGAAGGCTGGCTAAGTACCTGCACACTATCTTGCTCCTTTGCAAATTCAACAACTAAGGTGTGACCTAGAAGTTTCAGCTGATGTAGTCTTGATAAAGCCTTCAAATAATTATAACAGAGAAAAGAAAGAAATGAAAGAGGAAAAACATGAAAATTATTTCAAAGCATCACTGTTTTTTCTCCAGCCAGTAAGATAGCCATAGGATACAATCCCAACTGCTTTAAGCCAAATTTGTACCGCTAAAGACACAGCTCTGCACTATTCCTGCCTTCACAGCCCTGCTTTCAGCAGCCACTATGCTGCTAGCAGGGAAGAAAAAGACAACGTTGCACAGCTAGAACCACTGCTTAGGTCATATAAACACAGCAGTGAGGCTGCAGCCTTAACAACACTACTTATTGTATAGCTTACTAAGTTGGTGACTTCAAGCAACCAACCTCTTGCTCATGAACTACAAACATGCAGAAGTCCTCCAGTGGTAGGTGGGAATCTTAAAATTGAGATTCTTAATAGTAACAGCAGGAGGCTCCAGAAGCCCTCAAGTCCAAATCTGACAGGCTGCTAACAACTGACACAAAACAACCTGAATTCACCACTGTTCACCTCACAGTCTTTTTAACTTTTTTGAGTAGCACTTTATAGCATGGCCTAAAAAAACTAAAAGCAACACCAAAAAAAAACAGGGCGTAAGAGGAAATACAGGACACAGACTTTTTACCAGATTCATATTTAAAATGCATTATTAGTATTACCTTTTTGGCATCCATGTCCCCCATTAACATGGTAGTTTTCTTTCTCTTATCAAAGTTGGGCATTCAAGGCAGTCTTGAATTGTGTACATCACTATGTCTGAATTTTATGGCAAATACGCAATTATGCAGGAAACAAATACATTATGTTTGCTTTATAGTTTATACTATAGACACATACCCTAGATAATTTACACTCACACACTCGAAAAAACCCTGCTAAGTCTCAACTCATGTAAGTTTGCCATGCTCCAACTGACAGATCAGAAGACTTCCACAAGCCCCTCCCAACCCACCTTTCTTAAGACTCTACAGAAGTAGAGTTAAATCCTTCAAGCATTCCGGAAACATAACTCTAATATTACATTGCTCTGCATTTCTTTTTTTACCCCTAATATGTAAAACCAGAAATTCATAAAAGTGCTTTGCTAGAACACTAAGTCACAAACTCAATACAAACCTTCACAGCTGCATTTTCACTGGGAAAGGTAGCAAAAGCAGTATGTTTCTAGAAAACAAACAGAAAAAATGTCAAATTGAGTTCAATTCAAAAAGGTTAAGAAACTGCACATGAAACATAGACCCACAAGTAATTTGTACATTCAATTTTATGTATTTGAAAGCTTCCAGATAGCAGTCATCTAACTACCATGTGGAGCAAACATTTTCAGAAGAACATTTTCATCAAAGCAAATCCTAAGTTTTACTTTTCCTACTACAATAGACAAAACTATTGCTGTGGTCTGAAAGTTTAGATGGTTCTATCATTTTCCTTACTTTGTTTTTTTAAAAAAAAGTTAAGTTTTCCAAATTAGATCAAATCCTCACTGAATACACAGTTCATCTCAAACTTTAACAAATGTTATTACTTCATCCTGCCACTACATGACTTAGTATTAAAGCCCCAAAACTTTAATACTGTTAGAGCAGCTACCAGGAAAATCAGAGTAACAAACCCAGCATTTTTAATACCCTATAAAAGAAACCATAACCCTGACACAAGAAACGGACATCATTTAATTGCAGCTCTCCAGTGATACAAGGGGTTTTCCAAGTATCATTCCTCACCAGACAGGTACTGCTGTGCTTTCTGTAATTTTGACGAAGAAAAAAATAAAGGTTCCAAGAGGCAGACCGTTGAAACTGCAACCCTATACCCACCAACAAACCATTCTGCAATGCTTTCCCATAGCCTTATTCCTAACAACTAGGGAGGCTAAAAGTGCGGCCAAGGGTGCAGGACTTGCAGCCGGCGGGGATACGGGACTCCCCATGTCAAATGCTCCTTCCCTTCCACCGCTCCGCCTCGGCCCAGCGGTGGCCTCCGTACGCGCAGGGCCACCGCGCCGCAGCCCGCTCTGCCGCCGCTCCGGCCCGAGAGGGGAGAAGGAAGAGCCTCGACCCAAAAATACATGCTCATGCCCCTCCCTGCGGCCCGCTCCGCGCTCCTGAGGAGGGTGACAGGTCTCTCCTCCCGCCCCCGGCCTTTACCAGCCGCCCGTGGTCCGACAGGACGCGCACAGACACCGCCCCGAAGTGCTTCAGCAGATCCTCCTTCTCCGCCGCCGTCAGCTCGGCGGGCAGGTGCCGCACTAGCAGCGTCCGGCTCCGCCGCCGCGCCACGCCGGGGTGAGGAGGGACGCCGGGGTGAGGCGGGACGCCGGGGTGAGGAGGCGGGACGGCC
>JANHFX010000028.1:1481-27355 GCA_027560015.1 Chloroceryle amazona | reverse complement strand
TGGAAGGAGTTCGCGAAGCCCGAACGTGGCAGGGCACATACTGGTCCCAGCTGCTCTGAGCGTGCCCATCAGCACCTCACAACATCAGACCCCAGCATGCCTACAGGCATGTCCTCTGCAGTGGTTTCAGAGGGGACTCAGCTCCTCCATCAACCCCATCTCCATTAGCACATTGCTCCACACGGACCAGTCCCTGCAGTATCACCCCAGCCAAGGCGAACCCTGGGAGGATGCTGCACATCCTCAAACTACCTCAACCAGCCAGCCTTGTCCCTTGGCACCCACACCATTCGAGTGCCCATCTGCAACAGAGCTGTGGTATGGCTGCTATTTGGCAAAGCCAAATGCTAAAGAAGAGGAGGCTGCTGCAGGCTGAGACAGAGCTGGAGGAGGACAGGGGGTGATGGCTGTGTGGGGCTCAGGCACTAGTCATGGCAAAGAGGGAATCAGTGCTGGAGGGAGCAGGAGAGCAGAGCTGGCTGTGGGGCAGTGACAAAGTTCAGGAAACAGCTTTCATTTCCATATTTATATAAACACATCCAAGTTTACTCCTTCTTTCATTTTTTTCCCCTTCAAAAATGGAAATTTCCATGAAAACATGTTCAATTTTTCTCCCTTCACTTTTGCTAATACCCCCATGAAAAGCTTCATCTAGTCTTGCTTCATTTCCAGTTTCTGATCTGCTGGGATGATGCCAGGTTTGCACAGTCTGGCTGTGGCGTTGGGTCTGTGTTCTTCTTTTTCATTAAAAAAAAGTGGCATTCTGAATTTTTACAAAAAGAAGCAAAAAGAAAATTCTTAGCCCCTGAAAACAAAGCAGAAAAGCAAGCAGGAGGACCTCTGGGTGCTTTGGAGAGTGCAGAGCCTCCAGCCTAAGGACAGCAGTTTTCCTTCACCATTTCCAGTCCTGCCATATCTGAATGTTGGGCTGGGAAGGTGCAGGCAGTGGCTGCTGTGGAGGCTTCTCGTTCCACCACTGCTCATTAATGGTGTCTGTGGGGAAAAAGGCAGAAATGTGCCAAAATCTTGTGGTTTTGCACAGTTCAAGCCCCCTTGGGAGTGTCTCTCCTCTCTGGCTGCCAGGGCATTAATGCAGCTGATGAGATGCTCCATTGGTGGAACATAGGGATGGGGATGGGGAAGGAGATAGGATGAGGATGGGGACGGGGATGGGATGGGTATGGCGATGTAGATAGGCTGGAACTGGGTAAGATGGAGATGAGGACATGGATAGGATGGAGATGGGGATGGGGTGAGTCAGGCAGGATTGGGTGTACCTCAGAGCCTTTCCAGTCCCACAGACATATTCCATCTGAGAGAGGGAAGGGAAGAAACCACGTGGCAGGAAAGGGGATGGACATCTCAGGATACTGCCATGGTGGAAGGGTGGCAGGGCACTCTGAGCACCTCATGATGGAGAGAGGATGCTCTGGACCAGGGACTGTATCTCAGGCCAGGCAGTCATGTCCTTTCTGCTTCCAGGGGTACAAGTATGTGTTGTTTTGCAAAGGTTTCTCCCCACCCAGAGCCAACATGAAATGACCCCGGGGAGCTGCATGATACCTGCTGGTGATCCCCAAGTATCCAAGGCCATGTCTGCAGGAGAGTCCCAGCCCATGCACCCTGGTATTGGGAAGGGAGTGGCCCTGGGGACACCTTGTCCCAGCCAAAAGCAGTTTCCTGTGGCCGCAGAAGCAAGCATTGGGGTCCGCAGGGACAGGGAACGTTTGCAAACACAACTTGAAATGTAAATCAGCTCTCCTTAGCATGGTATTTATAATCTTAATCTAAAAATAACCCCAAATTCAGCTTCCCAGAGGACAGCAACTGAACATCCCCCAGACCCCAGCTTGTGTATGCAACTGTCCCAGTAATTTTTGGGATCTCTGCAATATGTAATTTGCAGCCCCACTGATTCTGCTTGGAAGGCACTGCTGCGAGCTCCCTGAGGCCCATGCAAGCCCTGTCCCTTGGGAGGAGGAGGGGGACCTGCTGCAGCCCCTCAGGCACATGGTGATCCTCCCTGAGCCCTGTGAGGCAGCTGCCTGTCCAACGGCCTTGGGGTTTGACGTCAGACCTCAAGCGCCCATCCTGGAGCAGTCCCATGCTGGGATGCAGAAACTTAATATCTGTAGGGAGTGCTAGTGGAGGTGTGGGGAGCAGGAAGCATTTCTGGAGAGGCAGCCAGGTGATGGAGAGGAGCTGCTGGGAATTAAGATCTCCATCAGGTGCCCAGACCTGAGCACGGCAGCAGGACTGCAGCTTGGATCTCCAAAGCCCTGCAGGAGCAAATCTTGGGGTGGCTGGGAACAGAGACATCAGCCAAGGATAAGCATCTGAAGAGGATCTTGAGGCCTCTGGGAGAGGGCTGGGATTTCTCTTCTCCCCTGGGAGACCCCTCCAGCCTGGAGGGGGAAGGTCACACCCAGAACTCCTGCTCCCTTTGCATTGTCCCTGAGCACTGGAAAGCAGAGCCATGCAGCAGTTCTCTCTTGGGAAAACATCACCAACAGAGCAGAGCACATTCAGCACCCAGAATGCTGACACCCCCTCACCCTCTGAGAGGGAAAAATACTGAGGAAAAGGAAAAAGAAAAATAATAGAGAGGAGGGCAGGATGTGAGAAACCCTTCCTTGGAGAGCTGTGTGTCTGCCAGGCAGGAGAAACCTGAAGAGGGAGGCAGGGACCCTGTAAGGGGATTTGCCATCACCACTTGCCCCAGCCGAAGAGTTCACAGTGCAGGGTCAGGGGATCATCAAGGACCCTGGGGGGAAGGAAGGGATGGAACCCTCCTCCAAGCTGTGGGAGCATGCCAAGTCACGCATGTGGGGTTGAGCACATGTGCCAGTGTGGGGGATGGGTGTGGGAAGGGGGGGGCAGGTCACATTGTGGTACTCATGGGGACACGTACATTAGTGCAGATGGGAGCAAAGTGGGGGCACGCAGCTGCCAATGGACATCTGTAAGTCACTGGCTTGGTCAGCTCTTCTTTTTTCCCCTTGACTCTGAGTGGCTGCTGGAGGCTGGTGGCAAAAACCTGGAGCACTCCTCAGAGCATCCATCTGCACTGTCCCCCGTGACAGCCCCATACCTCCTGCCATGGCCCCAGGGGTGGTGAGTGAAGCCCCTTTTTCATGTGGGAGCAAGATGGAGAGGAGATGTGCATGGACAGGGAGGCATTTTGGGGACCATCAGATCCCCAGGGCTCAGATCCCACACGTGCATCACCCTCACACCAAGTGAGGGTGTTGGTGGGTGGGTGCTCAGCTCCGGAGGCCACCAGCCCTTGGGGAGCATGGCTTTGGCCCTGTGCCCATGAATGGGAATTGGACCCAAGGGCCACAGGAACCCTTCTGTCTGGGCCATGTGGGAGCAGGAGGCTGCATGCAGGGATTCAAGGTGGGGATGAAGATGGGTAATGGCACAATTAATGGAAAATCCATTAGACTCTTCTCCTCCTCCCCCTCTTCTTCCTCACTCTGCCACTTGCTGTCCTCCTCCACTTCCACCTCCTTTCTTCTCTCCCTCTCTCTGCTCCTCCTTCTCTCTCTCCTCTCAAAGATTTCTCCCTATTTTTGTATGGATAAAGTCTTTTCTTTTCCTTTTAACCCTTCCATGGCAGCCTGAAGAGAACTCAATCCATCTCAGCTGCCAAAGGCAATGCTCTCCCAGCTGGTGGTGGGAGCTCCTTCTCCCAGGACAGTGGCTCTTTCTGTTGCAAAATCATCCAGAAATGGGACAAAAGCTTGGAAGAAAGCTCTTCTGGGGGGATTAGAAGGTGGCAAGGTGGAAGGGGTGTTGTAGATGAAGGTGCTGTTGCTGGGTACCCCAGGGTACCCAGCAACAGCAGCAGATGAGCTCAGAGGGAAACCTCTCCCCTGCAGCCTTGGACCTCGTTACTCTACTTGTATGGACATTTTTGTGCTTTTTTTTTGTTAATGTTAAACATGGCAGAGAGTTGACTCAGCAGCAAAAAGCCTGAGGAGAAGGATAGACCTTCCTCCTACCCCAACTTTGAAATCCCCGCACTTTCCACTTTGGCTTCGGCACTGCAGGGAATTGGCAGCCCAGGACACAGCCTTTCTGCTACCCCTCCAGCTGGGCTTTAGGCAAAGCCACTCACCCCATGATAGGGGGGGACCTACGGGATGTGCTCCCCTGGTAGCCACAAGGCCCATCGGGAGAGCCAGTGGGCAAGGGGCGGGGCAGGGAGCAACCAACCCTCCCCTGCAGAGAGATTGGGGCCAGCCCCTCTGGGGACCCTGGCTGATGGCAGGCTGGTTTGGGGACCTGGAGACCTGCCATGGTTTCTCCAGCTTCTCCTGACACACTTCTGCTCCATCTGCTCCCAATCTGCCCCAGCGTGTTCCTCATACCACAGTCAACCAAGCTGTGGAGGGATGTTGCTGTGGACACCAGCCAGGACTGTTTTTTGTTTGTTTTTTTTGTTTGGTTGGTTGGTTTTGGTTTTGTTTTTTTTTGTTTGTTTGTTTGTTTTTTGTTTTTTGTTTTTTTTTTTTTGGATGTGGGGGGAAGCAGTTGCTGGGGCAACAGCATCCTCCTGAAACATGGAAACCACAGTTTCCATGGAGACTTTTTTTGCCCCAATTATTCTACTACTGCTATGTCCTGTAATCTGCCTTTAATATTTGCATTTTAGACTTCCCCCCACACCCCTACCCCGAAGCAGCTGGGTGACCCTCAGACAGCCCCTGGAGCTGGGTCCCCAGCAGGGCCCTGGTCCTCACAGGCTTCTGATGGGTTTGGGAAGCAGTTGCCCTGGCAACAGAATCAGGGCGTTTCTGGCAGTGGTGGTCACCATGGGGACGGGGATGCTGACGAAGGCTTGTGAAGCTGAGAAGACAAATTGCCCTCATCATTATCTCCAGGCTTGTCAATCAAACATATTCCCTTATTTACCTCGGTGAGGAGAGAGACCCGGGAGCACAGGGAGAAGGAGGGAGCAAGAGGAGAGCAGCTTGCCCCAAACTCTGTGCTGGGGAGGGAGCATTTCCAGCCCTTTGGGATGGCCACCATCACCTGCAATCGCTTCACCGAGGAGTACCAGCTCTTTGAGGAACTGGGCAAGTAAGTTGGAGATGGGGCTGGAATGCTCGAGTGGGGCTGTGCCCCAGCTGGGGAAGAGCCTCAGCTGAGCTGGGAATCGCTGGAGACGGGGGAAGGAGCAGTCATGGAGTAAATGCACCTGGGAGCGGCTGGCAGGACTCAGGTTAGGATGGGGGCTGCCAGCCCCAGCCCTGCCCACGCCATCCCCTCCTAAGTTCATTGTCTTCTGATGGGGGCTTGGCTGGGGGCTCAGGCCACCATGGGGGGCTGGAGCTGGTCAGGGAGGGAGAAGCTGCCCCTGTTATGGAAAAGCTGCTCCTGAAAGAGGATGCTGCTGGCTCTCCTGGGAACTTCTCCATCTGGGAGTAGGGACAGGACAGCTGAGCAGGAAAGCCAAGGCAGTGAGCACCCCTCACATTTCTGTAGAGAATTTCTGGGTGGATTCACCAGGGTTTGGTTTGTCCT
The DNA here is from genome assembly GCA_027560015.1 of Chloroceryle amazona. NCBI lineage: Eukaryota > Metazoa > Chordata > Aves > Coraciiformes > Cerylidae > Chloroceryle > Chloroceryle amazona. Next base: position 21,823 of record JANHFX010000028.1, on the reverse strand, counting down.
GCAAGAACTGCAGCCTACCTGGGAGCAACCAGAGAATCACAGTGGCTCCTGGACTGACCCAGAGTGTCTCCAACCCCTGTGGCTGTGTCCCCTGGGTGAGGTACAACCCTTCCTGACCCAGGTCTGCTGCCCAGGAGGGCTCAGCTTGGCAGCTCTGGGGGTCATTGCGTGTGCCTGGATCATGGTGCATTGTGTGTGCATGTGCATGCAAACAGGAATGTCTGTGCATGGTGAGGGGATTCTGAGGGTCACTGAGAACCCCAGGGTAGAGCAGGAGATTTAAGGTCCTCTGTTCAAGACACAGGAATGTTCTGTGTCTTGTCAAGCGTGTGGCTGTAAAACGGATGCAGAAGTGAGCGGGCGTGTGTCTGTGTTTTGGTTTCTGTGTCTTTTTTTCGGAGCTGATGTGTAAGTGTGGGGCATGCAGCTGTCTTCCCCTTGAAACAGCTCATGGTGATGAGCTCAGGGTGCCTATACCAGGTGGCTGGTGCTCGTCCTTCAGCTGGGAAGCTGGGTCCATCCCTAGGCATGAGTACTTACTTGCTCCAGCCCCACATCCCCCCATCATGGGGCAGCCTGCATCTAAATGTGTGCCTGCATGTGAGTGGGAGTGTGAAATGGGGGTGAGGGAGAACAGAGCAGACAAAGATGGAGAAATTGAGAGGCTGAAACAAGAGAGTACTTTGTGCCAGGCTAAATGCCGTTAATATTCCCCAGACAAATGGGGGAACTGGGTTGCTGCTATAAAGTGGAGGCAAGTGGAACCCCAATCTCAGGACAGGCATGTCTATCCTCTTGTCACTGGAGTGTCTGTGAGGGGCTGGTGGGGAACAGTGGGTCAGGGAGCAGGTCCCTGCAGTGAGGACAGTCTCAGCTGACACTGTGAACAGACACCCGCTGAGGAGCTGGTGGCAAGATGGGGTTTGGGACCTGCTTTTTTTCCAGAGGTTTCTAGGTTCTTCTGGGCTCTGAGGCTCTGTGGTGGTGGCAGAGAGTGGGCAGGGATTGGGCAAGAGAGGCAGAGGCTTCTGGGTGCCTGCAGGGAGGCTGTTGGGCCCTGGCTGGGCAGATGTGGCTGTGGGATGTGAAGGATGCTTGTGGGCCAGGCATGATGGGAGAGGACCAGGAGGGCTCCCAATGCTGTTTGGGATGTGACACTTTGCTGGGTGGGTGCTGACACGGAGACCTGAGCACCCAGACTTGGGGTCTGCACACAGCACCCATCACCATGGTGTAAAAAGCACCTCAACAGATGTATTTTAACACACAAAGGAGCAAATCTGGCACAGTGGTATGCCAGTCCCCTGTGGACATCACACCCTGGCCTGCCCAGCCTCCCAGGGTGATACAGGGGCAGCTCTGAACATCCCACAGCTTTCCCCTCCAATCTGGGATGCAGGTACCACTGCAGCCCTGAGATGTGTTCTCCAGTTACAGGCTTCACCAGGCTGGTCAAGGCACTGTGGAGCTGGTTGGGGATTTTCCACCGGGATGGTTTCCAGCATATCCTGGCACATTCAAAACTCAGCGGTTTCCCATGGGCAAATTTCTGCTTCATGGGCTTAGAGAGGGAAATGAGGACAAAGCACTGCACCTTTGCTCTGCTGCCTCAGCCTCTCACAGTGGGAAGCATGGCTTTCCCTGCCCCCAGACTCCAAAAGGGAGAAGCATCCCGCAGGGTCTTGGAGGGTCTATCTTGATTTTTCTGTCCCTAAGGGACTGGGGCAACCTGTTGGGGGGGGCACGGTGTGTCCCTGAGCCTGGCTGGCATGAGGGTAAGTGTTGGGTGCCAGGCTGCTGCACCCTCTGTGCTCCTTTGCCATTTCCTGGGCTGTCACCCATCCTGACACCCAGGCAAACCAGCAGTTTAAGGTGCCACACACTGAATGGTAGCACCATGATGAGGCTTCCTGGGGGTGCAGAGTTGGGGAGGAGGATCTGCAGAGACTGCCCTGTGCCTTTAGCACATGCCTACACCTCCCACACGTGGGGAGGACATCTGTCCAGAGCCAGGGACGCTGAGATGAGAAAAACCTGCTCCTGCCCTGGCACCATCACTGCAGGGCTGCTGAAGGGCTGCTCTGATCCCTCCTTCTGCCAACACTTGTAGAAGGGGACAGGGCAAGGGTGGGGTGCAGTTTCATGGGGCGATGGAGAGAGGATCCTGCCCACAGACCCCTGAGTAGGACAAACATGAAGTGCAGCTGCATCGGCGGCTCTGAATCCACCCCCACAGCAGGTTTAGGGAGAGGCTGGAGACAATTACAGTGCCGAGTGGTGCGATCAGCCCCTCCACTCCTGGAGCTGCAGGAGAGGGATTTTATTAAAAAGGGGGAAAAAAAATGAAAAAGAAGAATATGGAGGATGAAAAAATCCCCAGCCCACACTCTTCTCTCTAGAAATGAGATAAAATGCCTTGGAGGAGGAGGAGGTGTTGAAGAGAGGGAGGGCGACAGCAGCGCAGCCAGGCGCTGGCAGGGAAGGTGTGAAAAAGGGAGAAGCAGAGCATCCCAGTAGCAGAGCTGCTGCCTGGCTGGTGGGGGGAGGCCATGTGGACAAGTCATGGGGTCATGCCTGGTTTGGGGGACCAAGGGACAGGGGTTGTGGGGCTGGGACTCAGCAGTGTCATGGCTTGGGGCTGGAGGGACAGGGCTGGCTGCTGGGCTGCAGGTCCAGCATCACCCTGAAATGGCAGCTGCTTTGGGAGGACATGGCCTCTACCCATGGCCCTGTGGGTGATGTACCTGTCCAGTGCTAAAACTGGGACATGTTGTCTTCTCTGGGATGAATGTCAGGCATAGCTGAGCATCTCTGGCTGCTGCCAGGGTTGGAGTCAGCCCAAAGAGCCCTGGGAGGGAAGGGACCTGCACCGCTGGCCATGAGCTGGGAACAGGACACTTCTCCTTCCAAAGTGTTTCTTGCACCAAGATAGGGCTGAGCTTCCTGTCTGACACCCACCAGACCACACTGCCCCATGAGCCTCCAGTGTAAGACAGGATTCTTGTGTTTGTGGGGAAGGAGATGCTGGATTCAGATGGAGCCAAGGGGGGACTTTTCCTTCAGGCTGGGAAGATTCCACATGAGGCTGAAAAGCACAGGAACAGCCTGGCACAGGGAGCAGGGCCTGGCTGCTGGAAACACCTGGCCAGCACATACGCCCTGAAGGACCTACCTGACTGGGACTAGGAAGGTGTTACGGCAAGTGTTCTGTACCCCTGAGTGTCCTGCATTCACATCCAGGACCTCGTCTCCTTGCCACCTTCCAGGCTTACACACTTGTGCTTCATGGAGCACAGACATTTGGTTTCTGTTAAAAAGGCAGCCAGGGGTGTGAAACCCTGCACTTTGCAGGGTGTGGTACCAGCAGCCTCTGCATCCTGCTTCCCATGGCTCCCCCATCCCCGATGGTCAATTTATCTCAAATAAATGGATGTGTGAGTGTCTGTGGTCACTGTAACCAGGAGTGGCTGGGGGTCCCCAGGATCTGGAGATTCTGGACACCCACATCCTTCCAAACCCACGTCAGGTAGAGCCCCAGGCTGTGACAGTGGACATGGGGGCTTCCCTGCTTGCCACGTTCACTGCTGCAGACTTTCCCGTTGCTGCAAAATAGCACACATGTCTTTATTAGAAAAATAGGACAGATGGGTCACAGGAAGTCACAGGAACTCCCAAACATTAGGCAGTGTGGGGTTCCCAGCAGGATGGGGAAAGTGTCACCATGGGGCTGACAATAGCTTTGATGTCTTCCACCCATGTCAAGCATTTTGCTGCCCCCTGTTTCCTATTAATTCTACCCCCCTCCCCCCGCCGAATACAGGGACATTCATAGCTCAGCTCTTCTAGCAGCCAGAATTAAATGACAGGCTAGGGAGGCTGCGAAGCACCAGGATGCTGTTCCTTGGCTCCTGCTCAGCACGTGTCACAAACAATTCTCAGCTGTGTGCATGGGCTGCCGGTTCCACTGGGGCTCCAGCTCCATCCCTCTGCACCCTGTTGCTTGCCTGTTCTCCCAAAGATCACATTCGAACCCAAATTGGCTGTCTCCACCCGCCCCCACCAGTAAAATCAATTATCTGCCGCCTCTCACCAGCCTGCAGCCTTTTATTCCTCGGCAGGGAGCAGAAGCAGTGTGACGGGGAGTGAGGGGAAGGTGGGGCGGGAGGTGGTTTTGCTTTTGATAGTTGTTATTTTAGTGATTGGAGGGGTTTGGCAGGAAAGGGAACCTGGTTCAAAGGTTGTGTACAGCGGGGCTGGAGCGTGCCAATGTGTGTGTGTGATACCGCAGCTCCCAGCATCACTGCTGTGCTTTCAGTGCCATGAGCTGGCAGAGCTCAGGTGTGAGGTACGGGGGCAGTGGGGCTTCTTCAGAGCATTCCAAGCACACGTGCTTGTTTGCCTGCCAGGACCCAGGAGACACTTGCACATGTGCAAGCCACAGCAGTTTCAGTCCCCATCCAGCTCAGCTCCAGTGGTCCTTGCTCACAGGATCCCCTGGGCTGTCCCTGCCTGCATGACAGTTTTGCAGCTGGGGTGACCTTGCACCACTCACCTGCACCAAGGTCTGGTGCTCACACCCTCTTCTGCAAAGCGCTGCTGTGATTGCAAGGTCTAGAGCATGCAGAGCTATTCACAATGACCGAACCGAAGCAGCCGAGTGCTGAGTGCCCACTGCAGCCATCCTGGTGTCCCTTGGGAGTTCATAGCCCTGGTAAATCACTGCCCTTTCTCTCCCAGGGCACATGTAGGGCAGAGCCTGGGATGGAGAGGAAGAAAGGGACATATTACCTGGGTTGTCCCAGGGGAGTACAGCAAGGTGAATCCTGCATCCATCACAGGTCCTGTTCCATCATTCCCCAAGGACAGTGGTACAGGGAAGCCAACAGAGAGCCCTCCATGTTTTCTCCAAGCCCCTTTCTTCCTCAGCCAGCACCAATCCATCTCCCTGTCTCCATCTACATCCCTACCCCTGTGCTGCCCCTCGCTCCACAGGCATGTCAGAACTGAGCTGTGCCCTTGCCTACACCAAGTCCTTCACCTCTCCCTCCGGCTCCTTGTCTTCCCAGGGGTGCTTTCTCCATCGTCCGGAGATGTGTGAAGGTGTTGGCAGGGCAAGAGTATGCAGCCAAGATCATCAACACCAAAAAGCTGTCTGCTCGAGGTACGTGCTGGGGTGGGTTTCAGGTGGAAACAGGTGAGCAGGTTTTGCAGTGGGGAATTTGTCCCCTCTGCACGGCACTGGGATGATGCCTTTGATGTGCAGTGAAGCAGGGGATGTTTGATATGTGCCAGAGCACCCCCTTATCCCTATCTCCACTGTGGTACACAGCGAGTTCCTTGATGGATGGGGTAAATGTCCTACAGAGACATCTGTGTGGCTGCTCATCACATCCCATCCAATCATCCCTTGGCTGTATAGGGCTCTTGGGGGCTCCTAAACCTCAACCTACCTGAGGAGCCATAGGTCCCCATTTCTCTTCCTGAGACCCCATCATCACCTTGCACAGCATGTTGTGGCAAAATTATGGTCACAGCCTTGCAGCAAGTCAAACTGCTGCCAGACTTGGGCACTGAGTAGCACAGTTATTTTGGGAGCATAACTATTCCCTGAGAGGGACTCTGCTGGCACCCCTGTCCTTGCTTTCAGGAGCTGTGGGTTTCCTTACTCCTGTACCTACATCAATGAGACTGGAAAGTCCTTCAAGTAGGGGTGTGATTTCGTTTCTACCTGGAGACAGGCGCTCACCCTCACTGCCATCTAATTAACCACTCCGGTGGAGCATGTTGGCTGCTTTGCTGTTGAAAGAGGTGATGGCATGTCTGCCCTGGCTGCTCCTCGGGGCAAGGCTGAGTTTGGCCAGCACAGAAGAGCTTCAGCCAGCTCTTACACTGAGGCTGGGACCCCTCTGCCCCCAGGAATCTGGGAGAGGAGCTGCAATGGGGAGGATGGAGAGGATAAAACAGCAGCCACTGTGTCCCCATCTCCAGCTTCTCCTGGCCAAGAGTGTCAGGGAGTGCAGGATGGGTGCCAGGAGTGAGCACCATGCAAGGACGGTTAAATTAACTCCCTCCCTCCCTTGGTTTCTCTCCCTGGTGCCACTGCTCACATCCAAAGACAATACTGAAACACAGAAAATGGTGACAAACTCCTTTCTGACCTCAAATTAAACCAGTGCTTTGTATTCTCCCTCCTGCAGTGCTGCTGAAATAACACAGCTCTGATGCTGAGCCTCCCAGTTCCCTCAGCTCTGGCTTCTGTTCCAGTTCAGGGATGCAGACCATTCCCTTCCTCCAAGGTCGAAGACTCCAAGCCTGAGCCAGCCAGCTGGGCTGTAGGCAGAGCATGCAGTGCTGCCCTTGGCACTGGGCTCCTACCTGCATACCCCAGCTGGCAGTGGGGCCAACTTTTAAGGCCTTCCAGTTTGCAGGGCTGCCTGGAGCAGCAGATTGAACTGCCTTCCCTCTGTTCCCTCCTGCCTCCTCTCACTTGCTCCCTCAGTCTGCCTCTCTCCATCCTCTTCTGGTGTATGTGCAGCGGCTCTGTGTCCTTCTGTCCCCTGGAGAGACCACACCATGGTTTTTTTCCCTGCCCTGCCAGCCAAAATAATCTGCTTTTGCTAAGTTTTGAACCCCCCTTTTCTGCAGTGCTGGTATGGGGGGTGGTGCTTCCCCAGTCTGTGAGCAATCCCCAAAGGGGCATAAAAAGCCACTGTCCCACCAGGAGGTGCCACTGGCTGTGTCACAGGTGAAGGGAAGGTGTGCAGAGAGAAGAGGGGTTGGGGGGAAGGTGAGAGGAGCTGCAAAACATCCCTGTGGTGTCTTCAGATTTCTCCTGGCTGCCAATATGGGATGTTAGCAGGAGAGAAACTTGAGGTTTTGGAGGAGAAATGGGGTTTGGGTACAGTCAATTTGTGGATTTTTGGGGTAGAAGAGGTTGTGCCTTGCCTCCCCCAACAGCATCTCACTGCATGGTGGACATGCCACAGGGTGGGAGGATGCTCTGAGCCATGTCAGCTGCCCCTCCAGTCTCAGCAGGGTCCCCCTGCCTGAGAAACATACTTCTCTCCATCTCTGGGGATGTCACAGCCATTCCACTTTCATGGAACCCCTGCAAGTCCTGTCCAGAAGATCTGCAGAAGCAGGAGGGTTTCTGCCAACCTGAAGTCCTGTGCTGGGGTTGTACCATGTCATGCTTGGAGGAAACCACAGACCCGGAGACCCAGCCCTGAGTTGTGTCCCTGTTCCCAGCCCGTCCTTGCTGAGCATCTATGCCAGGGAAGCTTTGCCCAAGCAGGACATATAGAGGCTTGGCAAGAGCAAAGCCCCCAGAGCACAAGCTGCCTTTTCTCCCTGAGCAACAGTGGCTCATTTCAGGTAGCTCTTCCCCAAGTATTCTGCAGCTGAGCCACTGTCACCAATGCAATGGCCATGCTCTCCTAGGACCTTTCTGACTGGTGCTCATATGCTGTGGTGTGCTGAGGGGAAGAGCTGGTGTCACCTAGGGTGCTGCAGCCACACAAGCACCACAGCCTCCTCTGCACTCTGATGGCCAGCTGGATGTTTTGGGGCTCACCTTGCCATGGCTTTGCTGCTCCTATCTGTCTGGGGGTCCCCGGTCCTCGCCCTATAGGGATAAGCACCTCTCCCGGTCCCTCCTGTGTGTGACTGAGCCTCCAGTGCCATCCCTTTCCCCTTTGGAAGGACGCCATCTCTGCCTCCCTTTAAATTCCCTCATCCATTTTCCCTTTTCACTGGTCTCCCCATGCTGTTTGTGGTTTATTGAACCCCACCAGGCTCCCAGCACTCCCTGCCAAGCTGCCAGTGCTGGGCTTTGCCTTCACAGGCATTTTGGTGGCAACAGATTGTGAAGGTATAAAGAAGGGGGCAGCAGCTGGTGAAGGGTGCATGGTGCTGCTGCTGCCACAGCTCATCCAGGAAGATGGAGCTGAGTCAGGCAAGTTGTGGTGAAGAAGGGATAGGGCAACCCCTGCACCTCACCAGTGGCTGTGCTCGCCCCTGTGCAGCTGAAGGCTCTGCTGGCAGCAGCAAGCAGACATACTCCATACTTGGGGGTCACATTTGCTTCCCTCTCCTGTGATCTCTAGCCTCTTCTAAGCAAGCAAAGGTGCTTTACTGGATACCAACAATGCTGGGCTTCCCCATGGGCCATTTGGCCGCAACGTCCAGCCTGCAGATGGGGAAACTGAGGCAGGGAGTGACAGTCAGTGACTCACCTAAATTGCCTGTCAGGAAGGAACAGAACAGGAGACAGAAAGCAGCTCCTCCCTTCCCCAGAGTGTGATCATTTTCCCTCTATCCCATCCCTGTCCTCCACCACACAACAGACTTTGGTTGTGAAAAACAACAACCTAAACCCCAACTTCACCCTGTTGCTTTATCCCATCCTGGGGAGCTAGTACCCCATTGGTGGGAATGCACTTGGGATGCTGAATGAGGCCATCAAGGCCTTCGGCTTGCAGATCCCAGCACAAGGCTGCAAAGCTCACCCCAAACCCCGGGGTGACGGAGCTGTGCCAATGCCCGTGTTCGGCAGCAGCCCCGGGGCAGCTCCACCCCCTGCAGGGAAGGGGCTGCGTCATCTTCGGTCTCAGCGGTCGGAGACACCTTGGTTTGGTTTGACGCAGAGCGAGACTCCGGGGTGTGAACCTGCAAGGAAACAACAGAGCTCTGAGAGACAAGCATCTCTAATTATATCCTCACTTTTCCCAGCTCCTGGGTTCTTGCTGGCATGAAATGCCTCCAGACAAGGCACCTCCGTGCAAGGTGGCTGGGTCAGGTGTAAGAAGGGAGAAAAGCGCAGAGGCAGGGAAAAAGAAACAAAAGTGTTTTAAAATTTATTCCAGGCTCACCCAGAGTGGAGGTATTTTTGGCTCAGCCCAGTCCATTTTGCCCAGAGCTACATTGTCTCATCCCCTGGCAGAAGTTGGGCAGAGGGACTTGTGCCTTCCATTTGGAGATGGGCACTGGAGAGAAGCAAATTTTCAGAGCCAGGGTTTGAGATGTAGGAAGCATTTGGCTCAATGTGAAGTGGCTCATGGTGGATACGTGAATGAAGCAGATACTCCTGTTTCAGCTTGACATCTCTTGTTCGTTGGCTCTATCTTTGACTACTCAAATTGTACCATTCAGGACCAGAAATGTCCCTGCTGGTAGCCATTGCTTTGCTGAATAAGAGAAAATTGAGCAGGCACTGATGGCAGTGATAACATGGGCAGCTCTGGGGTTTTGGTGAGCAAAGGGAAGGGAGAGGAGGACAAGGGATCATCCAAAGTCCAGAACTGCCCATAGCATCCATACTTGGGGCTTGCCTGGGGGCTGCATCTGTGCTGTGATACCACCCATTAGGCCCTGATGCTTACAGTGTCTCCAAATCCATTATCCTTTAGCAAAAAAAAAACCAAACAGGACAGCTCCTTGCCAGCTGCCCAATGCCCTCACAGCTTTTGCACACTCAGGAGTTTATTCCCTTACTCAGCAGTTTATTCCCTTCCCCAGACCCTAATTTAGGGCTGTTGCCTCTTTCAGATCACCAGAAGCTGGAACGAGAAGCCCGGATCTGCCGCCTCCTGAAGCACCCCAACATTGGTAAGCACACTCTGCTCCCTGCCATGTGCCAGGTGAAGAGCTGGGTAAATCTGTTCATGTCCCATGCCCAACTCCATTGCCTGCCTGCCCTCCTGCATCTCTGCCAGCACTGGGGGTTCCCCATCAGTGATTCACAGGTATCACAGAGTATTAGGGGTTGGAAGGGACCTTGGAGGTCTTCAAGTCCAACCCCCCAGTTCAGCCCCACCCGTGGCACCATGGGCTGTTTGCCCTTCCCTATCATGCTGGCCATCATCCTGGAGATTGAGGAGGGGCTTGGCAGCAGCCTGCCCTGTTGATCTGCAGGGCTGTCCCTTGTCTTCCTTACAGGAGGCAGCATTTTCAATTGGGGTCAAGGCCTCCACTGAGTGTGGGGGGATTGAAGTAGGTCCTATGTAACCCACGTGGCCATAGCTCCCTCAGGGAGAAGCAGGGCCCCAGTAGGCTGCAAGGGACTATTTTTACCCCCCTCCCCCTGCTTCAGGTGCTGTGTTCCTCTGCATGCTCCAAAAAGTGGCTGCAGCTCAGAGCAGCAGCAGCAATGCGGGGCGTGTAGGAGGAGTGATGGGGGGGGGAAGCGAAGACTTTCCCACCGACCGTCCATCTGAGAGTAGCCTCCTTCGGAAAAGCTGTTACAGGAAAACTCCCGAGCCCCTGCAAAAGACAAAAATAGGCCAGAAGAAGAGAGAGAGGGGAGGAGAAAGAACTGCAGTAAAAAAAAAAAAAAAACACAAAACCAAAAAAACCACAAACACACAAAAACCCCAACAAACTCCAGCCTTGAGAGCGATGCTGATGCAGATTATCGGTCCATGGGAGCAAGGATAAACCCCCTCTCCCCTCTGCTGCACTCCAGGATGTACCAACCCCAATGAGATCCTGCAGCTTTTGGGAAAGCATCGGGGGGGTAGGGCAGGAGCTTTGCAGCCCTGGTATCCCACAGCTAGGAGGTGAGAAGTTTCCCCTTTGTCTGAGCTCCTCCACAGCCCCCTCTCTGCTCCTAGTGCCTGGATCCATCCTTCCCCAGGAATCACTGCAGCAGATCCAGAGAGATGGACCCAGGGCCACTGGGACCAGCTATGTGGGTCGCACCCCATAAATATTTCAGTTCAGAAAAAGCCTGTCAGCTTCCATCTGTCTTAAGCACAGGGCAGCATGGCAGGTCTCCCATGCATTGCGGAGCTGCTGGACCCTGCAGAATCCAGCAACTGTCCTTCCCCCTATCCCTGCTCTGGCACAGGAACTGCCCTGCTGGGGTGCTGGTGGGGTGTCCAGCCTTCTCTGATCAGACCAACAACCAGGGTCTTTCCTCTTCTCCAAAATACACGCAGGGATTGCCGAGACCTGAAAGAAATACTCTGTAAAGTACAGGAATAGCAATAAATGCTAAAAACAGAGGAATCCACCCCAGGAGGACTTGCAGGACAGTAGATGAGCCATGCAGCTGGAGCTCCCCAGATTCCCAGCCTGGCCCCAGTTTATTCCTACCATTGTCTTCCTCCCTTACCTCTCCATCGCCTGCGCATGGGGCTGGGGGGATCTCCAAGGACAGAAATGCCTCAGCCCCACTGTGCTTCCCTGCATCATGCCCTTGCTGTTTGTGTGACCTGCAGAGATGGCAGGCTTAGAGCAACCCTGCTTCACTGGTCTGGAAGGGGTTAACAGTATGAGATGCTAACAAGCCGAATCTCGCTGCTATTTATACCCAGGAAGCTCTTCTCCACCCCCTAACCCCACACTCTCACCCCCCCATTGCTCCTGCTGCCTGGAAATTTAGGCTCGAGGCTTCCCTTACATGCAGCACAAGCTGTCTAATTACCCACCCAGGAGCTGGAATGAGCTGTGCCGCTGCAGACCAGCCCTAACAGAGGAAGAAGAGACACTGCTGCCAGGTCCATGGGGGAGGTGAGGCAGAAAACCAATCTCCATCCCTCCCTGGAACAAGCAGCCCAGATGTCGGGGGGACTTTAATGGCTCCTCACTCACCGTGGTGCAGCTGTGAGCATGGAGGAACCAACCCGTGCTTTGCACAATGTCTTGCATAGAAAGCCATGTGCAGGTGGTTGAGGGCAGTTACAAGACCCCAGGACTCTGCAGCACATCCACAGCACCGGGTGATGTATTAGGAAGAGCTGTCATTCCTCCAAGCTGCGGGTCCTTGAAGGGCAGTCTTGCTTTATCGGGGAAACTTTGGCTACACCCAGCCCTGGAATTTTGACTCCAGGTACCATCTACTGACCCTCAGTCCCGAAGTTGTGTCCTGCTCCTTGGCTCTCAGCACTGAGCTGGAGGGGTTTGGGTGTTACAGCTCTTCCTGACTATCATCAGTAACAGATACTTGCAGGACCAGGCTATATTTAGAGTAGTTGCTCCTTCTTACATTTTCTTTGCTCCTGGCAGCCGCAGGCATCAGGACGTCTCCCAAGCCAGGGATGTATCCAGACCATCTGCTTATAATTAGGCTGGACCTATCCACACTGAACTCTCCTAATTCCCCTTTGAACACTGGTTTCTTCAGGATCCCAGGCACAATACCCCTAATCCCTCTCAGATGAGGTGAAACGGGAGGAAATATGTTTCTTCCAGCAGAGGAAGGCAGAAAAACTGGGATTATGTGTCAGAGAAAACCAGGGAGTAGATACTGGTGTCAGAGTGCAAGGCATGTCTATGGAGACCAGCAGTGGAGGATAGTAAGTAGGGAATAAGGTGAGAAAACTGCTTCAATAGACAAGATCATGAGAAAGACCAAGAGGAAAAATGTCATCTGGCTCAGCAGACCTCCTCTGCCCCTGCCCTGCCTGGGGTAAGGTGATGCTGCTGACAGCTCACTCTTAGCAGCAGCTGGATCTGCCCATTGAGCTTGAGGGGCTGGGTAGGACCAGCAACAAAGCATTTGGTGGCCTAGGAGATAAGAGCAAAACAACACAGCATCTGCACTAGGTGTTGGGGCTTTTTATCTCCCCTGCCTCTAACTTGAGAATAGAAAATGAGAATAGAGGGTTCTGCTGATTTAGCTGAGGTAAAATGTGCTAGGAGCAAAAATTCACCCAAAATCATTCACTTGAACGTTTTGTTTTTCTCCCTGGTTTTCAAAGATCTCAAAGGGGTTGATAGTTGCATCAGACTGAAACCAAGTGAGCAGAGAGGAAGGGTTAAATATTTGCAGCCTCAAGGGGATCAGAACAGAATGTGATGGGTGGGCCAGAGAATGCTGAACCAGTCTTGCTTTAAACATCCTACCCAATTCTGTGCCTGTCCCCTAGCTGCTCATCTGCCTGCTAAGCTGTGAGCAGGGATCTAAGCTTGAATATGCAGAACCTAGCTGCAGGGTGGCAGGTTTGCACCTGGCTGTCCCTGGCAGTCCATGCCTGAGGTGCCTCTCAGCATGATGAGTGAGGCAAGGTGCCAGCCCCGCAGGAGGAAGTGGAGAGTGTTTCCTCCAATGAAAACTCATCCCACAGTGATTCCTGGATATACCCAACCTGAAGCCTCTCAAGGAGAAAAAGAAGGTCATGAGCAGAAAAAAAAAACCAACCCATTGGTGCCAGTGCTGGCAGCCCAGTGCCCTGTCTGAGCTCTCCCTGTGCCCAGGCACCTCTGCTGATGGGTAGAGGACTGGACTGGGGGCACCAGTGCCTGCAGCCTGCCCAGTGACCAAGATAGCCCAGCAGCTGCCTGGGACCTTGGCCAGGAACCGGCTCTGGGCAGTCCCTGGTATGGATGTGACCTTTGAGCCTTGCAGCACTGCCAGAGTCTGGGGCCATGGCTGGGTTCCCCTGTTGAGTGGAACCGCCCACCCAGCCAGCAGCAGTAGCAAGAGGAGGAGTGAGGTGGAACAGCCCCATTCTGTCCTTCCCCAGCTCCTGCTTCTGCCCAAAGAAGAGCCCAGGCATTCCTGGGGAGCAGGTGAGAGCCAGGTGTACCCCATAACCCTTCTCTCTCTGCTGCAGTGAGACTCCATGACAGCATCTCTGAAGAGGGACATCACTACCTGATCTTTGACCTGTGAGTAATGGTTAAATCCATCTCTTAATCCACTCACAGCTGCATGTTTCCACCCCAGGGTGATGCATCCTGCACCCCCAAAGCTCCTCCCAAGCCTTCCCCCATCCTCCACCCAAGCCCTTCCTGCAGGCTGGGTATGAGCCAAGCCTGGGTACTCCAAGCCAGGTAGAGGGCAAATCCCTGCCCTACATCCCCAATGCTCCCCCTTGTGCACAGTGCAGCAGCATTTTGTGGGAGGGTTGCCGGGGCTGACCATAACATAAATCAATCCAGCTCCGCGCTGAGATAGCCGAGTGTGACTCCGCCCATTTTCTTTCAGGGTCACTGGCGGGGAGCTGTTTGAGGACATTGTGGCCAGGGAGTACTACAGCGAAGCAGATGCCAGGTGAGCATGGACACACGCTGGGCCATGGAGGGGACAGAATTTGTCCCCTTCTCCTGTGAGCTGCTCCTTCCCAGAGTCCTATGTGTCCGGCTTTCTGCAGCATAAGCTCCTTCCATGCTGGGAGGTGTTTTACAGCTGCTCCACAGTGTGCATTCACAAACCAGATGTGTAGTGCAGAAGAAAAAAAGCAAAAAGCTCTTTTTAACTCACTTGGCTCCTGTGCTAAGAAATATGTTTGTTACCAAAGGTCTGGTCCCCACCCCGAAGCAGACAGCTGCCAGCCACCACTCACAGCACCCTCCTTCCCTGGGCCAATGGCACAGCCCACATCTGACCTCACAGGAAACGAGCTCCTAGAGCTGGGAGTGTTTGGGCTCCCTGGGCTGGGGCCATTGAGTCTCTCTGGGGATGGGGACATCAGGGATCTCCAGATGGGGGCCAGCAGAGCTCCCTCGGTTGGAGACATTGGGATGCCCAGGCTGGCAGGGAGGAATTCCAGCATCAGACTAGTGCCCCAGCCACCAGCCTGACAGTACAGACACCCCATAGTCCTCACCCTTTCTGCTTGCAGCTGCATTACAGTCATTTGCAAGCGTTTCTCTGGCCTTTACCACTTGAAAACACTAAAGAGGAGCAGTCAAGACAGGCTGGGTGGGAGGATGTGCTGGAGCTCCACTCCCTTCCACACTCCCGCTGGCACTTTCCAGGTACTCTGCATCAGAAGCTGGGAGCTGGGAACCATTTCAACCACCCCTTTGGTCCTTGCAGCTTGGCCAGGGAACAGTATTAGCCTGATTATTTTTTTTGAGGGGACATGATTTACCCCTCCCCAGTCTTCAGATATCACTGTGCCTCTTGGCTTTGCCCCCAGGATAAGCACAGCCCCTACAAATGTCCATGGGAGTGGTCAGCTTGCTACCTCTGTCTCCATGGAAGTATCCCTTATTTCTAGGCAGAAAGCAATCTCATTTAATGGGCTGCCTGCGTTGAGTTCACTTACAACCCATTGACTTATTAGTGTCATACAAATAAAATAAATGTAAATAATGACCTTCCAACTTGCACGCAGCTGTTCTGGAGCAGAAGTGATCACCTCCGTCTTTTCCCCTTCCTTCCTCAATCACTCAGCAGAGCTGGGGTTTAATGAACTAGATGTAAAGTGAACAGACTCAACAAAAGCCACCCGCATCAGAGGAGGCCAGGGAAATGGGGCCGAGGTGGAGGTTAGTTCTGCATCTGAGGAGCACATCAGCTCTGCCCAGGTTTGGAGATCAATGCTATGCTGGCATTGCATCTCCACTACCAGGTCACCAGCTCCACCTGTTGCTTCTGTGGGGACCCCATGGGCTGAGCTGTAGACCCCATGCTGCTTCTCACCATGACTGGGTATCCAGCAGCTCTGGTGTGGTCTTAGTTACAACTGCTCTCCGCGGTGTGTGGCTTTTGGTGGAGCTGTGCTAGAGTGCATGATGGGGACAGGGGTGAAGGGGGTGAAATGCAGCCAGGTAGAAGTGTCTAAGGAGACTGCCCATCACTGACCACTTCTGTAAGCTTTCTCCTCTCTCCCACAGCCACTGCATCCAGCAGATCTTGGAGGCCGTTCTCCACTGCCACCAGATGGGGGTGGTCCACCGGGATTTGAAGGTAGGACTGCAGGGGAAGGGCCTGTGGGAGGACTGGGAACCCCATTTGTGGTGCAAAAACCTGTGGAACAATTCCCAGCATCTTCCAGGGGATCTGAAGGGGGGGGTGGGGCAGAACACCATGTAGGGCTTCTGGAAAGGCACAAAGCAAAGACCAGCTTCAGGGTGAAATAACATCAGAGGGGGTAGAGAGGTCCTTGTAGACCATGGTCTTCTAAGGATTCAGGGACATTGGCACACACAGAAGGACAAAGCATCTGGGGAGTGCATCCAGAGCCATGACCTTCCTCCATGTGTTCTGGGAAGTTCCCCTCACTGTGACAGCAGATCCCCTGGGGTGTTTCACTCCTCTCCAACCACCATCTCCTCCTGCAGCCTGAGAACCTGCTGCTGGCATCTAAGCTGAAGGGTGCTGCCGTCAAGCTGGCTGACTTTGGCCTTGCTATTGAGGTGGAGGGGGATCAGCAAGCATGGTTTGGTGAGTAGGACCTGCTCAAGGTGGGGTATCCTCCAGCCCTTGCTGGTTTGTTTGGTCAGGGGGGCTCCAGGAGGGGGACACATCCACAGGACCTGAACCCCAGGTTATGGGAATGTCCCAGCAGCACCAGCTTAGGAGGCACAGAAGATGAGGAGGCTGATAGCTCCAGCTGTGCCCCTGGCAACAGCCCACTATTAATCTAGGGTACAGGGAAACAGCTCCACAGGGACTTGGTGAGTCACTGAGATGTCCTGATGAGCTGGACAAGCTGTCAAGAGGGGCAAACCCCAGGGCAGGAGAGCCTCTTCCAAGCATTGGAGGTGTATGTCAGAGCACTCCAGCCTTATGCATCATCCTGGCATTTGGCTGCTGCCACTGGCAGAAAGCTGAGGTCTGCTCTGCTCTGCTCTTGGGAGTCAAGGAGGTTTCTGGAGGGATGGTGCCTGTCCCACCAGGTCTTCATGTCCCATGAGCAGGGCTCCTAGTGCTTGTGGTGCCTGGCCAGGCACCAGGTGCTTCTGGTGAGCTATGTGGGGCTGGGGACAGTCTGACAGTGGTGTATGCTGGACTGTGTGTCCCAGGTTTCGCTGGCACCCCGGGATACCTGTCCCCTGAGGTGCTCCGGAAGGACCCCTATGGCAAAGCTGTGGACCTCTGGGCATGCGGTAAGTCAGGCTGGGGCTGAAATGATGGGAACAGGCTGGTCTGGGCTGTGCAGGATGGGGTGGGCTGTTCACCCAACATGTTGTTCCCTCTCTAGAAATGTTCAAGGCCAAGTTGGATGGGGTTTTGAGAATCCTGATCTAGTGGGAGGTGTCCCTGTCATGGAAAGGGGGTTGGAACTACATGATCTTTAAGGTCTCTTCCAATCCATTCTATGATTCTATGTCCTGAGTCACAGTTGTTAGGCATGTTTCAGGGAGGCCAGGATAGAGGATTTACCCAAGAGGTGGCACATTACCCTGGGCTGTTGCCTGAGCAGCACCCTCTTACCTAGTCCAGTGACACCCTCCTCAGAAAGATCATTCCCCTTGCTATGCACCCAAAGCCACCAGGCAGAGGAGATGATGTCCCTTTTCACCTGCAGTGCTTGTGGGGTCAGGCAATGTCCCCATGCAGCTGCAGCCGTGGGGGAGCTTTCTTCCACCTGTGACAAGAAGGAAGCATCACCCAGCCTTGCCGGGGCACACACTTGAGGCTGTGCATGATGGCTGACATAACCACATATCTTGCCAGCCATGGAGAACTTCAGCATGGAGCACTTCATCATGGAGCTGAACTCACCAATGAGCCTTTTGCTTTTTAATCAGGGAGCAAATCATCCCAGTGCCCTAATTTTTGTTCCTCTACTTGAGTTGAGCCAGTCCCCAGGTTGGGTCTGTTCATACCTGCAGCAGTGAACTCTCTCCCATTGATCCCACATCTCTTCTCCTGGGCAGGCGTCATTCTCTACATCCTGCTGGTCGGTTACCCGCCCTTTTGGGATGAAGACCAGCATCGACTCTACCAGCAGATAAAGGCTGGGGCTTATGACGTGAGTGGGTTTGTCTTGCTCCCCCTTTTCACTGTCTCCCCTCTCTCCTGTTGTCACCATGTTGTAGTCTGCTGCTCCTGCAGAGCAACCAGGACAAATTAAGACAGTGAGGAGCAAGTTTATTTTCACTGCTCCGGTCACAGAGGGTTGGCTAATCTGCTATGCCCAGGTGCACATACTGGCACATTTCAGGGCTGCTTTGCAGGACAAATAGGTCTTGTCCTGGGTTTCCTATCTTTCTGCCTCCACCCCTGCTCTGCAGTTTTCCAGCTGGCAGCCCTTTTCAGTTGCTACTATCTCTCCAGCCTGTCCCATGGGCAAGAGCAAAGGGTTTCAGAGGATCCAACCCAAGTGCAAAGGGGCTTTTGCTCCTTCTATGGCTCCCTGCAATCTCTCACCCTGGTCACTTTGTTTTTGCAGTTTCCCTCCCCTGAGTGGGACACAGTCACTCCTGAAGCAAAAGATCTCATCAACAAGATGTTGACCATAAACCCATCCAAGCGCATCACAGCAGCGGAGGCTCTGAAGCACCCCTGGATATCAGTGAGTTTGGTGGCACTCACCCATTGGGGTTGAAGGTCTAGATTTGTGGGGGTTTGCAAGGGAAGGACATCTCACTCGGGAGCATGTTTTATCAAACATACTTTCCAGCCCTTTTCTCCATCCTGGGAAGATGGTTTCTTGTTACAGTTCCTCACAGTTCCTCAGAGCAGCCTTTTCCCCAAGGCTTTACAGCAGAGAAAAGCCTGGAGTGTGAATGCAAACAGCATGTCCTTGGGAAGCTGGTGCTGGGGGTACACATGTTCCCAGCCCCAGTGGGAACAGGCTGGTTTCTTGGTGTCATGCTGCCCTAGGGGGGGACTTTCCTCATGGGTGGTGGGAGTGGGCTCATGTTTATCTGTCCCTGCACCCCAGCAGCAATCTCCCCCAGCCCCATTGCTGCACCCTGCTGCTGTGGCTGCAGGTTCTCACTCTGACTCATCTAAAGCCAGGAGGAGTCCATGGTCTTAACCCTCATGCCATGTACAAACCCTGAGCAAATGGCTAAATGTGGCTAGTCAGTTGAGGGGTTAACTCAGGGGGGCAGCCAGCTCTCCCTGCAAGCCCCCGCCACTGCCAGAGCAGATCCTGCTGACTTCAGAGCTGTGATCTTCTCCTGCCTATTAAAGTTTTATCTGCTGCTGCCAGCAGCTCTGGCCCATGCCTTGGCCTCAGAAGACCACACATGTGTGCGTGCATGTGAGAGTGGGGTGGGGGAAGGCTCTACCCCCACGGTGCCTGCTCTGAGCCCAATCTCTCTCTCTCCCCCAGCACCGTGCCACAGTGGCATCATGCATGCACAGGCAGGAGACAGTGGACTGTCTGAAGAAGTTCAATGCCCGGAGGAAACTGAAGGTAACTCTCATAGTCTCCAAGCTGTCTGCACAATGCATCATCAGGTCATCAGTGTGTTTTTCCCCTGTGGGAAGGACAGAGTGGTGTCTTTCAGTCAGTGGCATGGGGATGATGGACATTTGGGGATCCCTATTGTGAAGAAGGGAAAAGAGTGGGGTGGTGGCTGCATCTGTCTGGGGTTCCCAAGTGCTTAGAGGAAAGCCATGGCAGAGGAATGCATTGTGTCTCGCATCTGCCTTGGACACTGGGGCAAGGACTTTCCTACGGGAGACAGCATCAAGAAAGTTCCTCTTTGGGTCAGGACATGGATCTGAGAAGTGCAGTCAGACCCCTTTGCTTGATGACCAAGTCGCTTTGCAGCCAAGGAACAAAGGGATCCTTAGGCATGCAAAAAGCTCTGACTCACCCATACCAGCAGCCCCACAGGCTTTCCCTTTTCGGAAGCTGCCCTGTGCTGCATCCTGGACCCCCTCTGAAACCACCACAGGCTTCACTGTGGAGCTGGAGCATCTCCCTGAAGCACCCATCTCCCAGGTGCTTCTCATCCTCAGCCAGCAGCATGGTGCTGGGAAGTGGCTCAAAGTACTGCAGTGCCTCCTCCAGAGCCAGAGACACAGAATGGGATGGTGCTGATCTGTGCCACAGCCAGATCCATCAGCACTCCAGGCCTGGATGCACTGTGGCACAGAGCAGTACAGCTGCAGGCTGTTAACAAGATTATCAAGAAAAGAAACTGGCTATAGACTACTACTACTTTTCAGCTAGACAAGTAATCAAATTAGTTCAGGCATACACTTCAAAATGGTAATCCATTAATGTAGGCAATTAGTCCAAAGTAATCTCATTATACGCTGAGCAACTAGTTGGTAGAGTGAGCTGGAAAGGGGAAAGAATTTTTGTGGATGTTATTTTGCAGTGGTGATCTTTGTGTGGCTCCCATGACAAATCCCTGCCCCACTGCTCTTAGCTGGCACAGCTTCAATGGCAACTAAATCCGTTTCTGCTCTCGGGGGTTTCCCTCACCACCAGCTGCTGATCACGGTCAGTGGAGTCATGGTACATCTAGGGCAGAGTAGAACGAGATCAAAATGCACCCCAGGGATATTTAATATCCCTTTCATCTTGGAGGGAAAGCAGTTTTGGAGAATGTAATCCAGTGTCCTGGTGCTAGGGATGCAGAGTTGGGTACCAAGAGCTGCTTTTGATGGCAAGAGGAGAATGAATGCCAGCCCATGGGCCAATTTCCTTCCAGGGAGGTGGCTGGGTGACAGGTGACAAGAAGGGGTCTGGGGGGGC
>JANHFX010000026.1:0-42690 GCA_027560015.1 Chloroceryle amazona | reverse complement strand
CTGCGGCAGCTGCGCGAGGTACGGGACCGCCCCTTCCGCCGGCGCGGGGCTGCGGGAGCTCCGGGCGGCATCGCCGCGTCGCGTTCGGCGGGCTGGGGCTGGGGCTGGGGCTGGGGCTGGGGCTGGGGCTGGGTCAGGCCGGCAGAGCGTGTGCTGCCGAGGAGAAATTAAAGTTACATTTAATATGATTCGTTCGCTTTTTACTGAAGCCGTTTGCTGTACAGTGGTTTCGGTTAAGAATTGGGGGTTAAGGAAATCACGGGAGGATGCTATGAGGAAAGCAAAGACCACCAGAAAGAGGTTGATATGTAGCATTTGTTTACGTTATAAAGCCTGTTATTCCTGGTTAATCACCGTGATACTTTACATATTATATTAGAATTTAATAGCAGCTGTAAAAGGAAAAAAGATAATTACTTTTTTTTCAACTTCTACACTAGAGAAATTAAGAATGTGGCATATTCCCGGGGGCTGTTTTCTCTCCCACTCCTTTTGTACCTCACAAACAAGTCCTTTATGTACAAAGGACTTTACAAAAAAAACAAGTGTTGATTTTTTTGTTTGTTTTCTTTAAAACAGTTCCCTCCTCCATGCCCCGCATCATTCTGTAGCTGGGTGGTTTAACTACTCCTGTTTTCTTCGTTCTATGGTGTGGGGTCATTGTAAAGTGTTGGCATAAACAAGAGCTGAGCTCAGGGTGACCTTTGACTAATTGGGCTCCATAGCCCTAGATCAAGTGTGAGAAGGAAACTGAGGCCGGATGCCCCTCTGCGGGTCACTCGTGGCTGTCCCCCCACGGTGCCTGTTCTTGGAGGGGGCCCAGTCTGCGGGGGGGATGCCGAGGCAGGGGAGAGCTGGTGGGGTTGCTTTGGGTAGCTCCCCTGAGCTGTGCTGCTTCCCCTCTTGGAGTTAACTAAAGACCTCTTATTTTTCACTGCCTAATTGTTGGTTTATTCCTGTTCTGCTTTCCCGTACTGCTCTTGACTTGTAATGTTTGGGATCATTTTCTTTCTGTTGTTACGGAACTCATGTAGGTAAAGGCCGTGGAGCTGGGGCTGGGAAGCAGCGACAAGGCCAAGCCCCAAGGGGGGTGAAGAAAGCCAAGCAAAGAAGGGGTGCCAGGTGCGCTGGGAGAGGGAGCGGGGCGGGGAGAGGTGTCCCAGCTGCTCCTGCCAGCTTGGGCAGGGGCATCACAGTGGCTGTCCTGTCACTGGGGCTGTGCTCTCTGCTGCCCTTCATCTTCCTCTGGTCTTCCTCCAATTTAGACCATGGTTATGTGTAAAAAGTGTGTTTAATATGCCTCTGATACTTGGAAAATATACACACAGAATACATAAGATAAATAGTTGTTATGTAACTGTTGTAATAGGGCAGGCACGTGCCTAGCAGTTGACATTCTGTTGTGTGCTGCTACCAGCCTGGTGCTTGAGCCCCCAATTCCTGCATTTTTGGCCCTTTTTAAAAAAAACAAAACAAAACCAACAAAAAACAACCAACCTTGTATTTGGTTGTCACTGTTATCCCTGTAGAGGAATGCAATTCCCTTCTGGTAGGACTAGGTCAGGACTTCTCAGGAACTCCTTGCAGGAGATTGAGGCATTGAGTCCAATTTTAATTTGGTTTTATTACTGCTGCAACATTTGGCTCAGCAGCAGAGAGCAGCACCAGCCCCTGTGCTGCTTGAGTAGCGAAGGGGGGGGGGCTGTTGCTGTGTAACCGCTACGGGGATTTGCAGCCTGCTCTCTATTTAAATAGGTCAAAAGGAAACTATACAGCTGTGTGCTTGAAAGATCAGAGTTTACCAGGCCTCCACCAACAGCTTGCCAAAGACTTTTTAAACGCACAGCTCTATGGATCACATGCCAACCGGGCTCAGCGTAAGCACTTTTCCTTGTGGTGCTGCATCAACATGTGTCTGGGCTGGCCTTAGTAACTAACTCACACTCATTTCCCCTTTCAGCAAATGATTTCTTTTCCCTTGAAAACAAGAAGAACCCAGTTAAAAAAGCTGCAGTTCAGTTTGTGGACAAATCTTGGGGTGAGTATGGAAAGCAGCAGTCTGTACTACTTTAAACAGCAACACCCCCCAGAGGGGCTGATACCCACCCTCGTTACAGCCACCCCCTGCCCCTCAGTCAAACATGGCCAGTTTCTGAGGCTCACAACTCCCCAAAGCAAAATGACTGGTCCTTGGGCCCCAGCCTCCGCTGCTGGTCTGTGGCAGTGCTGCTGTGGTATTGGCTGCCCCCACTGTAAAATACAGTAACAAATTGAGTGCTGCTTTGCCAGTACATGGGCTAAGAAAAGGGTAACTAACAGCATTTTCTTTTTTTTTTCTTAAGGGCAAGAGAAAAAGGAAAGAGCAACCAGGTTTAAAAAACTTTGGCTCGCCAAACAGATTAAAACACGAGTATGAGGGCAGCCTTTCCAGAAGATGGTGTGCTGGACTTCTGAAAACTGGTCTCACACCACATCAAAGGTGACTTTTTTCCCCTCCTTATCCATCCTCACTCTGCCTTCAACTCCAGCCAAGAGCCACGAGAAAAGGTTCCCAGAGCTGCGCCTGAGCTGCTTTCCCTGTTCTCCCTTCCCCGTCTCAGGAGGGACTGCAGAAGGAGCTGGGCCAGGACAGTGTGAGTGGCTCCTTAATACGGACTTAAAAGAGCTGGTCTTATGACAGGGCTTGAAGAGCTGCCTCCATGAGGCAGTTCCTTTGCAAAGAATAAAGATGAACGATGTTTTACTCACTGCCTTTCTTACAGCAGTCACTTCTTCCTGCTTTTCAGTTATTTGCATCTCTGAAGAAAGGCTGTAGCCGAACACTGGAGTCTTTTAAGTCAGCTCCTGCAGCAGGACACTTAGGTCCAGCCCGATGATTTCTTCCATGTTCCACACCCCCCACACACACCTTCAGGGAGTACTCAGCTGTGACTCAGTTCCCACCAGTGCATGCTGGACCTGCTTTGTGACAGGGAAAAGCTTTTCCTGTGACCAGTGCTCTGAGGCATGGAAGCAGCAGCCCCAGTTTGACCAGTGAGCCTGAATTGAGGGGTCTGTGTGAGAACAGCTGCTAGGGACAGAACCCCAGCACCACACAAGCGTAGCGTACAAGTCCATGCTACCACATCTGTAGAAGTAAGTTTTTAATGGCTGGTTAATTATGATATCACTACATTTTATTGCAATATAGTACTATTTAAGCACTTTTAAAAATGCAAGGTGTACAAAGATTAAATTAAGACTGTAAATTGACTAAATATTTGGTTTTTATATAAATAGGTCATAACCACACTGTGTTGACATGTAATACTGTTATAATACAACAGTTAAACTGGTGAGTCTACACAACAGAAGCTCTCTGTAGTTAAACAAGGAAACAAAGTTGAAAAGACCATGTTAAAACAAAAAGAAAACTACTAAGATCAACAGGTTGGGATTGTAAGTAGCAACAAACATATTCACTCAGCTCCTGAGTAATTCAAGTTTTACAGTACACATTAAAAAATATTTCTTCCCATCAACACTATATATCCAAACCATCGGGTGTTTTATGCATTTTGCAAATTACACTGATTGAAGTATGGAACAATGGGGGCGGAGGTTGGCAAGTCATCCTGCTTGACGTTTACATCACCCACGTCCTAACGCATCCGTGTTCTCTACTCTTCCGTCCCACCACAAGGTAGCAGGATTTTTGGTTTGTTTTGGACACTCGTTTAAAGGATCAGTACTTGTCAATTTGGATGTCTGACATTATCAGTGATATTTCCAACTCTTAGTTGTCTAAGAGGCTTAAAGATGGAAGTTTCTCCTAACGCTAAGTTAGAAATCATTTGCATCATGCTGTAAACTAGGAAGCAACATAAAGCGACAGACTTGTCCTTAGTACATAATTAAAATTCCAAATTCCAGTCAGCAGAGCTGATCTACTCTCCCCGTTGAATATGCCACACCACCTGTCAGCTCTCCAAATGCATAGCTAGTGTAGGTAGTCTTCCACTGTGGCAAACGCGCAGGATCCGATTCCTGATCGAGCCATCAATCCTAGACACTGTGACGCCTGTCCCATTGCTAGAGCGAGCGGCGGTTGCTTTGGCAGATTGTGAGTCTCTGAAAAAGAATCGCAGTGGCCGTTAAAATACCTGACTAATTTTGTAGTAAGACACTGAAAGATTGAAGTTTTAAACTATTTAAGCTTAAAACTCTGTGGTTACTTGCAAAGCTGGCTCTTACAGACAGACAGAGCAGGAGCAACAAAGTGACATTTCAGATTCCCTGCATTGCACCAGTACAGACCAGCCCCATTTCCACTCTGACCAGCAAAGCTGATGACCTCTCTTACACCAACATACCCCCAGAAGTGTCCCTCTCTTGGGGTGTACTCGGTCACACTGCTACACAGTAATCACTCGCTCAGCCCAGGCAGTGGTGCGGGGTGTGCGGCAGGGCTGCTCGGCTGGGGCGAAAGGGACCCTGCACCGCGCAGGAAACCACCCCCAGGCCTCACCTACCGAGTATTGCACTGTTCAGTACAGAGCACACGGGTTCTCTTTGTATTGGGTCAAGCTGATTGCCAACAGGGCTGCTCCAGGGATCGGAGTAGGCAAGTAAACTGAAGGCGTCCTGTGGAAAGATGGGGTTTGTTACGTCTCGTGGCTATATTCTACTAGGGACGAGGGCTGTTGCCTTCACCCATTCTGACCGAGAATCACATGGGATTGTCAGTGTCCTTCATGGATATGAAAAGGTAAAAAGATACTGCAAGAGGACTTGTTCCATTTTGAGAACGCAGTGTTTTTCCCAAATGAAAGACAACAGTTATTTTAGCAAGTGAAGGGGAAAGAGAAAACAGACTGAAAATTGCAGTCGGTCTTTGGCAGGGCAATTCTTTTCCAGAGCAGTTTCAAACCAAGGTAGAGCGATTAACCCACTGCGTACTACATTTTAGGCATCTGTATCAAGCCTCTTCCTTTATCGTTAAGAGCTGAAAATGGCACCGATTCAAGAGGCCAAGCTACATGGTCAGAAATGAGACTGGGAAGTGCTAAATTCATCTCTGGTTTTCAGCTGTGTTACAGTATGAAACTGTGCTCCCTGTCAATGTGCTACCCAGACAAGGCAGGAGCTGTTGCGACACCACAGCTCCCAGAATACTGCTCTTAGATGGGTAAAAAAATGGCCAAAGTTAAAGCAGAACAGCAACGCAATGCCACACGCCGTGGAGACTTTCTGCTGGGCAGTGCAATTATTCACCTTCATGTCACTGTTTCAGGATTAAACGTACCTTGAGCATTTTCTTATTCGCTGTGTTTTTGCCACATTCTCTCCTTAGTTGCTCACTCATCGCTTGCAATTCTCTCCCAAAATGGATCATTCTTTCAATAGCCGCTTGGCTGCCACCACATAGCTGACGTCTTAACTGACTTGAATCTACTTCTGCAAAAATGATATCGTCATCATCACCACCACCAGAGCTGACGGGAACAACCTATGGCTCTAGAGAAGCTGCACCGGTTTCACACAGGAGACATCGGCCTCCGCAGGGAGGAAGAGCGTGGGGCCAGAGGCCGTGGCGTAGCGCACTCCTGCGCCCAGCACGCCCAACAGCTCCTCTATGAGCACTACAGCTTGTTACTTTGCAGTGGTTAATTTTCAACTAACTGGACCACAAAGTGGATTTTATGCTAAAATTCTGCGGGAGTTCAGTAACTTCATCAATCCGTTTAGTTCTCTGGCATTGCACTCGTAGAGACAGGCCAATCCCAGAGCTGCTAGGAGAGGGTAAAAACCCCCGACCCTCCCGGACAGCCACGAGAGACGCTGCTACAAGGCGATCATTCCGACTGTCGACACCCCTTGTAGAATAATTAGCTCAATGATTCTGTTATTTCAGGCTACTTTTGTAATCAGGTAAAACAGTACAACCAGTTTCTTTAGTACTTGCTCCAGTATCCCCTGATCCTAGTGATTTTAGAATGTATTAATGCAGTTTATGAACAGTAAATCAACCCTTGGCTTCTCTGAAAGTTCCACCTTTTAAAAATTACAATTAAAGCAAGTTGAAAAAAAACCAAAAAACAACACCACCAAACCCAAACCATTTATCAATTTCTTGCCTTTCTTTCATTAATGGAATCAATTTTCAAAGCTGGTTTTGTAATGAAAGTGTGAAACTTTCTTCTTTCTGATTTTATCACTGCCATCTAGTGATGTGTTTTGACTTTTAAACACCAATTTGTAAGTGGCCACTTTGCCTTTTTTTTTCCCCCCTTAGATGTGAACATATCACCTCTGAACAAATCTGCCTACCTAACATTACATACACAGCACCGAGGAGAATATAGAAATGCTAAAACCAAAACAAAATCCAACAAAAAAACAAACCACCAAAGGAAAAAAACCTCAAATTGTGGGGAGGAGCCACCTTTCTTTTTTACAAAGGTGAAGCACGCACAAGCCTTCCAGCAGTTGTGTTTGCTGCAGCACTGGGATCTGGGGCATCACTTCCCAAAGGCAGGAAACAGTGATGTTAAAAAACCCCCACAAGCAGCCCTGTGCACCTGCTTGTCTGCCGCAGCAAAGCCTCTGTGGGAAAGGCTGCAAGAGAGTAAAGAGCAGCACTGGTTTTTCTGTCCCAGAAACAAGGCCTTGTTATTATGCTGTTCCAGAGCGTAATGCAGGGAAAGCAGCCTGGCAATTTGACCCTCCCCTCTCCAGGGCTGTAACAGGTTTGCATTTGCCTTTCAGCGGTTACCTCGTATTTACCGGCAAAGCTGCAGGATCAGCAGCAGCAGCCCTCAGAACCGTGAAGCCTTCACAGGTATCCACAGGCGCTGCTGCAGTCCGAGCGGTTACCAGCCACAGCCCGACCCTCGTGTTCATTTAAACTGCCTATTCTTTGAGGGGTGGTGAAATCAACTGTTTGAAAAAACAGTCCTGCAACTGCTGGGTTGGATTCCTCGGCTTGGTCAGACATGGCCACCAGTAACAACCAGTCTCAGCTCCAGCCCACACACGCTGCGGTGATCTGCCTGCCCGTGCGGGACAGGGCCCGTCAGCACAGTATCTGAGTGTCTTTTTATGGCGTGCTGGCAATCAGAGGGCACTTCAGCACTCGTTTATCACTAACACCAACAGGTATCACTGAGTATAAAGCAGGTTAAGTAAAACAAGGTTATTTTTCAGACCACAACTATACAAAACAGGGCTGGGGTTTTTTTTGGTGGAAAACTTTAACATGTCAGTTCCCAAACGCAGCTTTTTTCTTGAGCATTTGGTAGTACCACTTTGCATTCTTCAATACAAGTGATTTGGAATTTCTACACTTACTGCTGAGTGCAAAGGCACCATGAGAACCACAAACACTGAGAGGACCAGGGCAAGAGGGAGAAGCGATCTGCCAACCCTGGCCCAGGCAGGCTACACAATAGCATGTTTCTTCCCAAAGGCAGCTCCTCAGAAAGCAGTGCTAGGTTACCCATTTCCCCTCTTCTGACACCGACATCAGACCACCCAAATCAGTGGTTATAAGCTTTACATCTAATAACAGCAAAACAAACAAGACTTGAGCTAATACCCCTAATTTTCAAGTTGGGAAGCATTGCAAGTAAAAACATAACCTTGTTGCCATCACTTAATAAAAATGTAAGAAATATCACTGCAGACCCATTTCTGTGTCACATTCTTCCATTTCGTGATCATGTTTAGAACTACCATTTAGGAAGCCATTGGATGAAGTCTCAGCAACCCCATTGGAGTAGTGATCTGTTTCCATGTCTACATCATTGCTGAAAAGAGAGGAATAAATAAAAGTTTTATTCCTATTTAAGTGTTGAGGGTTATTTTCGTCATAACTTTGGCACAACACTTCCTCATCTTGGCTACCTAAAAGCTGCTTTTAAATATGACCAAGTTAGACCACTAGTTTGTTTTTTTTTTATCCATAGCAACTGTTGACACCAGAGCAGCAGGGAAATTTTAAGGCACTTTCAACGTTAGCATCCTGTAAAATAACATTTTCAGATGCTGAAAAATTTAACAGTCCACCATTATTCACACGTAAGTAGTCCAATACTTTCTAAATACACACCAAAAACTTGAAAGTTATCTTCTTTTTATATCTGTACATGCATAAGAGCTGGAGAAAATGCCTTGAGGAAATACACTAGTATCTTGCTTCCAAGCAAGGAAAAAATACTCAGCTCCCTTTGAGGGAGGAAACCAAAAAGGCCCCTCTGGCTGGGCAAC
This sequence comes from Chloroceryle amazona, assembly GCA_027560015.1. Lineage (NCBI taxonomy): Eukaryota > Metazoa > Chordata > Aves > Coraciiformes > Cerylidae > Chloroceryle > Chloroceryle amazona. The sequence goes on along the minus strand of JANHFX010000026.1, from coordinate 34,443 downwards.
ACTGCAGATGAGGAATTGTCCTCCTCCTGTGAAAAGTCTCTGAGCTGCCAGGACACTGCCAGGTTTTTTAGCAAAGGCAACTGCTGATGCAAATGCAAGTCACCAAGTTCAAGTGTAAATCATTACTCTTACTTTTTGCCCCAGTCATCACCATCCAACTGAAATACATTTTGTTATCACCACATCTAAACGTCCTAGCTAGTGATTTTGCAATCCATCTCGGACAACGCAGCTGAGTGCTGTTGTATTTCATCACACATCACATTAGGTTCTGCTGCATCTGTGCAACCCACAGCTTAATATGTACTGGTTATGAAGACCCGTATTAACCCCAGTTAATACATCCATGTTCATTCCCTGAATTCAATGTTTGCACAAGCAACAGTGACTGGAGTAGGAAAACAATTCTCGTCTGCGCAGTGGGAGGGCGTCCACATTTCATACTCATCTCCATTGGGCTCGCTTTGCAGATGCTGCCACAAATGGACAGTTTTCCAGACACTTTTCACTACCTACATGCAACGCGCTTAAATCAGTGTCAGCGGCTCAAATTAAAATTCCAAGTGCCAGAGAGCTCATTAATCTTCACTATACAACTTCAAAACGGGCCATAACTAGCTTTAAGCAAGGTAATTTATTTCCATTCCTTGCAGTTCTTTAAGCAAAGAGGAGAAAACAGTCTACTGAGCTTGGGAAGTTAAAGTAAAACCAAAGCACAAGTCATCACAAGCTGCTGGCCCCTTACACGAAACGTTTTAACCATCCTTGCAAAACAAGTCACGTCAAACTCCACTAAAAACTCTTCTCTGCAATACAAGCACATGGACAAGACAGGCCTTAATATAAAGTTACAGCATCTGAAGTTTACTCACCTGGAGTAGCTGTTAACCTGCTGTGTTCTTGATACATTTATGTTGTTGAGCTCTGGTACATTCAAGCTGGTGGTCGTGTGTTTACTGTGACAGTAAGATTGATGCGCTTTATTTGATATTACTCCATTACTGCAACTACTTTCAAACCCTGAAAGAAAGTTGTAATAATTGTGATCATCTGCCAACTTACCTGCAAGTACCGACGTACAGAGATGAAGTAGGTACAGCTTATTTGTTCCTGGCCAATAAACATTAGACTTGCCAAACAAATAAACCCAACTACTTCACCTCTGTGTTTCACATATTTGAACGTTTAAGGCTTGCAGAGTGCAGAGGTTCGGTGTTATTAACGAGCACTAACATGTACACGAGGAGGTTTTGCAGTTTTCTGGTTTACCGGTGTGAAATCACAACTGCACCAACACAGAATGCATTTTTTAGAACAGATACATTTTTTTCTGAAAGATCTAAAACTCTTTCTAGGCCACTGTCATCATCCGGGAATGAAAGCAAACGTGCATCTCACTAATTCCTAATCGCGCAATTCTCTTGATAAATACGCAGTAAAATTCTGTGCTGAAAATACTTTACATAGTGCTACACTTAAATACAACCCCTCTCCTTGCCCATATAATTATTTTAATTGTTAATACTGTGCTTTGCTAAATAAAATTACACCATGCTGTGAAATTATGATGTATGGCTAAAATCTCTTCTGACTCTCCTAAAACATAATCAAGAAACTACTATTTGAAGCAAACACATAATTGCCAGTTCTATCAAGCCCAAAAGCAGGAGCTCCCCAGTATCTTCTGATATAGAAACAGGTCCCAGGAAGGGCTTATGAACAAAAGAAGCTGCTGCCATTCAGGAAATCCCGAACCTCAATACTAACAATACATCCATCAACTCAGCAAGTGGTGCCTCTGTTTTCAAAATTAGCAAGTGTGAGGTGCTTTCTACAATACACCCCAATAACCACTTGAAAAGCAAACAGAAAATCTGAGCTGCCCTCCCCTCCCAGGACAGCGCAGCCTTGACGCTGGTGGAAAAAGCAAAGCCGCTGCCTTTCCAAAGGCAGCAGGTATTCCGGTGGTCACGCTACTCTGGCTTCCTACTCAATCCCACCGACAGGAAATAACCAAACGACAACAACAACAGGCCCCAGTTGGCTCCATTTTGGATTTAAGAATGAAACAGAAGTGAAAGCTGATGGCCTCTGCTACCTTAAGAGTCTTGGGTTCATTCACATACCATTTTAACATGCCCAACTTCTCTGCAGGGGCAGGGGGCAGCTCTGAACACACGTGGCTTCCCACTGGAGCTTTACCACCACCTAGACACTCCCAGAACTGTTTCAGCTGCACTGATGGAAATTTAGCAGCCAGAAGAAAGTCTTTTGCCTTACTCCACCACCTCTCTTCTGGTATTTCCTTCACAAGAGCAGCTGTTCCACCACCACCCCAGGAAATACATCCTGTACACCACTTACTGGATTTAAACCACCTTCCCCAAGCCATAAATGACCACTGAAAGGACATCAGAAATTGGCCTCCCAGAACCGTTTCTTAGAAATCTGCAGCAACCTACTGTGCAAACCCTTAGTAAAACCAAGAGCTCATGTAAGAGAGATTTGATTCTATTTATACTTTTTTCTTCATTTCTCCAGGGACTGAGAATCACACATTTTAATCATTAAAACTACGCTTTTATACAAAGCATTGAGTATCAACTCTTAAGTAAAACAAACTGTGAAGTCCACAAGTATTTGTAAATTCTTCTGATAAAAGAAAAATAAACCCAACAAACCAACAAACTCTACATGCTGTGTATACCCAAATGTATGTGGTGTATCCTCCACATCAACTTACCAGAAAAATGCGTGCTGCTGCCTTTGCCTGTTGCCAAATTGTGGATGTTCATTCCGTGGCTGGGACTCATGCTAGGACTACTGAATGATCGTGGGCTAACAGGGTAACTATCTTGAGATTTTGGACTGTGGCCTCCCAAACACCGCACTTCACTGTCGGTACCATTCACCATCTCTATAAACTGGCGCACCCTAAACAAAAGGCAAAAAGGTTAAGCTAATAAAACAATTCACACATTTCAATTTACCAACGATAGCGAGGGTTTCATTTTAGTGTTAAATATACAAAATTCTGACTCAATAAAATGCTGGATGTCAGTAAAGCAATCATCAATAAAGTTTGGAGTACTTAGGCAAAAATACGCAATTACAGAATTTGTGAGGGAGGAGAACAGCAATATTATCCTTCAGGGACAGACCTTGACAATAAGTCCTCAAAGTTCAGAGCGCTAAACATTTTCTTGTTTTAACTGTTTTGTTTTATTGGCAGGGGCAAGGTTATTCCTGAGGAGCATATGTCGCTATGCTGTCATGTCTGTCATTTCTCTTAAAGTAAATGAGAGGACAGTTTGACTGTCTGGAGCAGGAAGCATTGAAAGGTAACTCTGAACATTAAGCATCTGCACTAGAAAACACTTTGCAAAGCAAGCTCCTATACAAACTTTCCCTTTATCAAATTTATTTTAGGTCAGGAGATTTTGCTATGGACTTTAAGGAACTACAGCTTCGTTTTAGGCATGGACAGCCTCAATGGACAGACAGATTGAGAAAAAGATAACATACAGCTGACATTATCAAGTGAAGCCTTTCAGCAAAATGTTTGCGTTTTGTGATTTCTGTGATAAGTCTGCAGTACTATCACATGAACTCTGTTCAGCACTTGAGCGTGACAGACTTCAAACACATTCCCAGTTACTTAACTACACAGAAAAAGTGAACTGCTTTGTTCTTAGAGGAGATAACAGATTATTTTTTTCCACATTCAAACACTAAAACATGGTACAAATTCTGGAGGATCAGTGCAGCTGGCAAGTAAAAATGCCAGAATGAAGGTGACTATTGTGCGTCTGGGAAGCCAAGAGAACTCTTTGGGATCGTGGAATTTCCACAGTATTAGCCAGAGGTTTCTAATAAAATGACACAGAGTGAAACAGCTCATTTAAACTGTTCTTTAAAGTCAGTCACCCATGTGGAGGGACAGCCCAACTTATGCCCAGACGACTTTTAACCTTCTTGAATGTGATACTGTATCAGTTCACATTTTAAGTTTTACTTGACACCCAAACTGATTAAAATGCATTTAAAAATTACAAAAAGCTTAGTTCTAGAGAGTAAGTCTACAGTGGGATGTGAATTATGCTGCAAAACAGGACCTTGATGACAAAACCTAGTTAAACACGTAGCAAACAATACAGCATAAAAAAGTGAACTCTACACATTTTCTAAAAAACGCTGTTTAACTTTGTTTAAATTTCTGTGAAAGCTTTAAATGAGCAACGGTCTTGTCTCAGAAGGTACTGTGCCATCTATAAACACACATCTGTATAATTTGAAGACTCACTTTAATGCAAATAAGAGATTAGGATTTCTTTCTAGTAAACTTGGATACAACTGTTGTGTTGTTTCAATGGCTTCTCCCATTCTTCCTGCTAAAACCAATTTCTGAATTCCTGTTCACCAAAAAACAAATAAGAGATTAGGATTTTTTTCTAGTAAACTTGGATACAGCTGTTATGTTGTTGCAATGGGTTCTCCATTCATCCTGCCAAAACCAATTTCTGAATTTCTGTTCACCAAAAGAGACATCAGTTAAATGGACAGCTTACGGATTAACACACATAAATTAACAATGAAAAGACACTGCAACCATCAACAAGGCTTTTTCCTCTTAGAAAAAACGTAGAGTACATGCTTCCTTAAAATGTTCAATAGAAGAATTTAAGAACTGCACTCCATCCACACGTATCTAAATGAGTACTCAGTATTTTTATTTATGGCCAGCATACAACTACTTTGTACTCAGACTGCACATTTAGAAGCAGATTAAGATTGCAGACCATCTTCCTGATTCATTCCTCATTTTCACACCCTTATAAATAAACATATACCAAACTATCATCACCCAAGAACAACCAAGTTGCATCCCACTCCCACAAGTTCCATTTTGACATCTCACCTACAACACCTACTTCCAGTCAGGTTACAGTTGACTAAACCTTTCCACGAGAGTCCCTGCTTTAGACGATGCTGCTGTTGCTGTAACCTGGCACAAGTGGTAACCAGCCTCACGGCTCTATCCACCAAACGAAAACCAGCCCAAAGAGTGGGTTATTTTTCAGCCAGAGCAGTTTCCCCATGTGGTGTGTCACGCAGTCACACACTTGTGTTCGCACAGCAGGGATTTAAATGAATGGGGAAGGCTCTGTTTAATCAGGCTGCTGAACAGCACTGCCACAGCAAGTTAGAACTGAACTGTTGTCAGTCCTCCTTCTCCTCCTCCCCCTCACCTCTGTAAGCAGGAAAACTTAAATTGGATTTAACTTACAAAGCATCCTCTAAACTCTTTTTCAGTTTAAAGTCTAAATGGTTGGCAAGACCAAGTTTTATCTTCCTGTTTGTGACTGACCATTAGCCCTCACAAACACCCATTTAGAGACATTACACACATTTGTTTAAGACAAATCTCAATTTTCCATTCAAGAGAAAGACAACAGGTAATTCAACCGCTAGTCCAACACGTTAGCGAGGAAGTTCACCTTAACCCGCTGTCCCTGTTCCTAACTTTACACATAGACAGCAAGGAACTCCTAGTACATAGGGAGTGGTGCTACAGGGATGCTTAAGAGAAAGTTTTGTGTCGTATTTGTTTAAGGGGAGGGGGAAGGATGTAACGTGCTTTCCAGCCTTACTTTGTCTATTTTTAATGGAAGCTAATTCTTCTAGCACAGTCTGGTCTGTGGATCTGGCGAATGCCTCTGCTGTTGCACAGTATCCATGGTGAACTAAGTAAGATGATACCATTCTAAAAATAAAACAAAAAACCCAGAAACACTCATTAAAAACAGGTAAGAAACCAGGAACTGCTTGAATGTAAAAACCTTTTTCTGAAAAACAAACAAACAACCAAACAAACTGTGTTAAAGTATTCTACTTGAATTTCAGAAATTTCTATACAAGTAATTTGGTTAAGAGCCAGTATCTTCTTCAAAACACTGTGCAAAAAAATGAATACAATAATCAACATCATTTTATTATGATGAATTTTCAAACAAATGATTCATCTCCCAAAGGTAAGCTCAATTAAAACATTACCTTGTAATTAAGTTTTTTTTGCTCATTACATACACTGAAGTGAAGTTTCTCCACACTGAAGTTTTTGTTTTTACTGAAGAAATAAAAATTGCAAAGCCACTACCACTGTATTTCCAAGTGAAAAACAATGAGCCACAACTTGACCTGGTTCGCTGAAGGCTGAGAACGCCAAGGGAAATTTCCAAAGCTCAGAGTATTAAAACTGCCCGTTACAACCATGGCAATTTTTCTGAGTTTCACATCAAATCAAAATGGAAGGCTTACTCTTATCATTATACACTGTCAGTTACGGATGGCGTACATAGCTCTGCCCCAAACAACTACCCGTGCTCAATTTTACACACATTTATCAAACCTGGTACTGTAACAAATCTATTCGGACTGTTTTAATTCCATCTGTATCTTTTTGCACAACAGGTCGAACATTTTAAAGATCTTTGAAATCATGCAATTATTAAACTGTTTGGTTTGGGTTTTTTAATGAATAATATTCAAAGCCTTACTTCTGAATCATTGTTTGCCACTCTCCTTCCCGATCTCCTATGGGAAATCTGTCAATCTGTGCTTGAATTTTGGTTCTCCATTCTCGCATATAGTCTTCAATATCAAACACAAATGGGTGTTGTCCAAAATTAGCATCCACCACCTCTCCTGGTGTTTGAAGCCCTACTGTAGGGTACAAGTTTGGCTGCAAGAAATTTTCTTAATTAGTTTTTTCCTTGTACTCTAAATTTCCCTTTTTTTTTTTTTTAATCTCTGTAATAATATCCCCACTGCTGCTAGTGTGAAGAAGCAAATACCTCTGGATCATCTGTTCAGTAGTTAAAGCAACTTCTACCAATCCAGCAGTACAATGATTGATTAATTTTATTCCCAGTGGTCATAACGTTTTTAGTTTGAAATAAGAAAGCCTTACTGATCATCCTCTTTCTAGTCAGAAAATGCACTTTTTAAACTGTGCTGAACATTATAACTCTGTTTCAATTTTACAAAGTATTAAATACCAATTTTTTAATGATTTTTAAAGACCAGGATTAAAGTTTCTTTTAAAAAGAGAACAAAAATTAAACTTACAAAGTGGGCCATTTTCCTTTTGGGGTGAAATACTTAAAACATCGCTGAATTTTAGTGGTAAGAACTGACAGGATAGAGAACTCATTAGCCTCAAAGTCCAAGTGTAGCGCCTAAAAGGAACTGTAACAGTGCATTGAAGTTCTTGTGAATTCCTGGACTTGTATCTAGAAAAAGACTTTAAAGCATTTATTGTTGTCTCAGTTTTATTATCTGCTTAGAGATTAGGTCTCCATGCAAATTTGAAATATGCCAAATATGAGAAAAGTAAAATCTGCCTATTGGGATTAAAGTAACTCTCTTAAATGCAATCAGCATCTCAGCAACGGCGATGGAAATAGGTGGGGGTTTGTTGCTGGGATTTTTTCTGTTTATAAATATACTTACATGATATTTACACTGCTATCAGTGCTGGTACAGAACAAGGGTACACTACCTACAGAACTATATACTAGATGAAACAAAGCATTATCAACATGCAGGTCAGTAGGAACACTGAAGCCCAGTGAACCCAGTGAAATTAAACTGAAATATTCTGGTTGTTAAAACCAGTCCCAAGCTGATCTTGCCCCCATTCCCACACCACACCCCCTTCTTTTCTTTCTGTTTTTAGGGTTTTTTTGGCTTTTGTTTTTAATAAACCTTGCTCATGGTGTAACCTAGGCTAGATTAATCAACAAAGCACAAGTCTCAGTTGATTCTAATGAGGAGGGGTCCAGCTTCAAACTTCAGATTACAGTGTCAGTTTTCCTGTGCTGGCACCATTTGCTATCGAGGAGCTCTGTTGGCATCCCACAGATGCGGGACAGTGGCACTGGGTTCCTAACTCTAAGCACCAACCCTGTGTCAGGGATGAGAGGTGCCCTGGGTTACTGACTTCATTCTTCCTTAGTATCTGCCCTTGCCTTCCAAGGCCACAGCAAACTGAGTAGCTGGCCAGATGAAGTTCATCACACACAGCAGATGAAACGAAAGAGAAAAACAAAGTAAATGCAGTATCGTGCCTGTACCAGCAGCACAGGGAACACATTTATAGCCATTTTAAGGAAAGAACAATTTAATTGACTGAAAAGCTAGAAAACTTCTAATATCTGTAACTTCCTTTAATAAAGTATTTTGATATGCTTAATCTTGAGGGGTGAGCAGTATAGAGAAAGAACACGACAATCAGGCATCCAGCATGAGTTACGGTGACCGAGCACGTGATCCAGAGCTGTACACGCACCGTGCTGGTGTGAAACACCACACTGACTTTGTATGCAAGGCCTGCACGTGTCAAACACGGTAGGTAAAAACTACCTGTATGCGTTATTTTCTGCTAACCATCCATTAGAACTGTCTGTTAAAAACCTGGAAAGGAAACCCCCCCGGTATAAAAACAAAAATCTTTTTGCTACAATTAACAAATCACCACTGAAATGATGAGAAATATCTGATATCAAAATGGTTAAGATTATCATTGTATTTCAAAGAAGCATAAAGTAAATGTGGGTTGTGTCTGAAATATCTGTTTATGATACAAAGGAAAGCCGCTTGAAAATGCACTTATCTTACCGGTAAATCTGTGAAAGCGATGCCTGTAAGGAAGAGAAAATTAAGATTAATTTCCATATGTCTGGATTCTAGTCTCATTTTTTTAAATGTACCATTACACATTCAGAAAACTCGACCAAACCATCTAGAAACATGTAGTTAAGTATGATGAGATCTATGATGCTTAGGCACAACTGATGTGCTTGAGCAATAAAGGGCAATATTAAGAAGTAATTTTCATTCAAAAGTATTCAATTTGTCTAAAATTTTCCAAAACAGGGCATAAGATTTAGCAAACATCATACAGTTATGCAGATTAGAATGTATGAAGATTCTGACTACAGCTTAAGAGGAAAAATGAGAGTATCTGAAGAGATTTTTTCACTTGCTCATCTCAATGCTGTGACACCAGGATTTACCAGTGTCTCTTTCCGCTGGCTATCACTTTTCTCCCCGGGTACACACTATTGTTACGTGCGCAGCACACGCCATAATACTCCAAACCAAGCTGATAAATGTCTCACCCTGATCCCTGCTAGGGTGTTTCTGTTTCCAAACAGAATAGCTGAATATCTCGTTACATAATTACAAGCCTCCATCTACTGTAAAACCCAAGGCAGTGACTCTGCTATTGCAGCATTAGAGAAAAATCTGACCTCTATAGACTCCAGGAACTTCATACAATACAGGGAAAGCTTTCAGTTAGAAAATAAGTATCAGGAAATCTCCTCCTGACAGCCAAACAGTAACAGAATTTCGTAATTGCCTTTATTGTTGCAAGTATTTCCTCACTTTCATTTTTTCACAAGTGCATAATGATTCAAAATCCACTTATCCCTTCAAACTCTTACGCCTGTTCAAATTTAAGATTAAAACAAAGCTTTTAACCTTTTGTCCTAAATTTCACTCCTGCTTTCCATCTCCATTCTTAACCAAAATTTCCAATCTCAAGAGCATCTGGCTTCCTTCCTTACTCATATCTTTGATGCAAAGGAATGACATACGGAATGAACCTGTTTCCTCCCATCACACCTCAAAGCTATCATTTTATTTATTACCCGTTCACATCCCAACTTTCTCAGCTATTACCACTTTCATTTGGCACATTTTGATAGCCTACTCGCCCTTTTTCAGAATAACCATGGCAACAGACAAGACAGATAAATGATAAATGATGACTGAGTGACATGGAGGTATTGGGACTTCTGAGGGGGTTGGCTTTGTTGTGGGTTTTTTTTTCAATGCAGGGCTTCACACTTGCATACATAATAGCTTAGCCCTTCTTGTAGCATCAAATCCCAGGCTGAGCCAGAGATTTCCAATACTCTAGACTGCACCGGTGGCCTAGAGAAGAAACATAAATGTCCCTCAAGTCATGACTGTATAGGAATTCTGGACAAGCAGCAGCGACCAGACAGCCAAAATGTCCAACTTCTTTTTCCCCTAAACACAGAATCCATTTTCCTCCGTGAGAAATTCAAGTTAGCAAAGCCCATGACAACAGAAGGGCTGTCAGGTTTCCTTCTGAAATCCACAGTGTTTGTCAGACTGCCTACGACAGCTGCCATTTCACTAGCCTCTCCTCACCTATGCCATTCTAGTCTCCTCTTAAACAGATTTTAATCGCTTGGACTGTCGTTTCACAGTTGGCCTAAGCCAGTTTGCTTTAAGATTTCCACTGATAAAAAGGTTCTGCTCCCTCCCTTCTTAGCACTTTCATGCATGTGACCAGAAGGGTAATCAGGAAACCAGTCTCTTCGCTGATCAACAACTTACCTGCTGGCACACTTACTAGTTCCAAAAATGAGAACAAGGTAAGACTGCCCTTGTCTGCTTTAACCACAACATGAGCCAATTATCTTGCATTTTGACATATACCCTGAAACAGGGCAAAAAGAAACACAGTGCATGGTTCAAGCATCCCACTGCCGTAGGTGTCCAGGCATTGAGCCCAGGAGTATAAACTCGCTTGATTTAGAAGAAACATTAAACCATGATAGAATGGTCACAGAAGTGATTGCTTGGAATTGACCTCTCCAGGCACCTAAGCCCTGCTCTGAGTAGGGGCAGGAAAACTCCCAAGTTAGACCTGTTTGCTCAGGGCCTAAGCAAACAAACAGGCAGTCTTGTTCTGAGGGACAAGGAGAAGAATGTAAATCATGTCCTGCCCCTTACTGCTTTCCAAACTTTCCTCGTGTTTGGCAATGTGAGAAATAGAACAGCGACTTCAAGAGTCCCTATCTCTTAGTTCTTTTCAAGCTAGGCCTCTCTATTCCTTATTACATTTCTACCCATAAGAAAAACTCTATTTCTTCTTTCCGAGCTTTACCCCTTGAAAATTCCTACTCCCCTCAGCACAATTCCAAGATCTCTTACCAAGACCTCACTCTCTCCTTAATGCAGGAAGTAGATTTTGTCTTTCTTTGTGTTGTATTTTTGCTCATTAAATTGCATAAAGTAACTGAATTCTTATATATATTGTATAAAAAAATAACTCTACCCCATCCTGTCATCATCTAACTCAAAAACTGTCACACAGTGTTGCATAATACTAAAATTTACTGCAAGAATTTAATGAACTTTAGCACAACTGGTATCATTCATAGCTTCAGCCCAACGATGCATGACTCCAGACCAGAAATGCAGAAGCCGCTGTTCTCCAACATACGTTCAAAGTGGCGTCATGCAATGTAAGGTTCTGGTGAAGGCCAGGTGGCCCCACACAGCAACCAATTTTAACTATAGCCATTCTCCACTTCTCCTCTTACCTGCTACCTTATACACCTCAGGTATTATTTGTGGATTTATTAGAGAGGCTCATAAACACAGGTCACGTGGAATGAGATGCTACAACAATCCTTCCAAATTCACAAGGAATGATAGTGCAAGTGGTACACAAAAAATGTTCTTTCCAATTCTTTAATTAATTTGTAGATTATGAGACTATCAAAAGAACTACTCAAATACTATGCTCCAGACAGGAAGGGAGTTTCAGCTTTGTAACAGACTTACAGACATAATGTTATCACTAAAGATAACATTTCTCCATACCCAAGCTGTGTCCATTCTTTGTGTAGAAGCAGGTATTATTGATAAGGTTGACACAACAACCGATGACATCGCCCGTAGTAAACGTTGGGCCGTAGGGTTGTCCAGTTCCAGAGGAACAGAATGAATGTCCATCATCTCCATGGTAACCATATGAATGTTTATCCCAACCTAGAGAGCAAAAGCATTTGCAATTTATTCATTTCCTTTATTATGAAATAAGACTATTCAAAGTTAGCATATTCTAACCAGGTTAATGTAGTTAATTACTATCCTTAGCTTTCTGCTTTCTAAGATTTCTTATCTAACAAATCTCTTTCATTTTAAAAAAGGACAAATTCTTTTATCAAAATGGCTGAACAGGTAATCCCATTCGTAGTACATAACAGGTAATGGAAATTCTGATGAGTGTTTCTCTTCAAGTGAACACACAAAATTACCAACACCAAAATTATAATCAGCTACAATGTTGAACTTTGAAGAGCTATATGCAGATCTAATATGTCCCAATAAAGCAGTGAAGAATCTCCTGTTCTCCTTTCATCTTGCAAAACCATCACTACCATATGTCAATCAAAATCTTCCTGGCTAAACTCCAAACACATAACTCTGGGGAAACACCTTTCTACTCCTGATTATTCTCAACAACTACTCAGCAACAAGCAGTCTCTGCATAACAGCAGAATCTCCAGACTATAGTGTCACCAGCTTTGCTGTCCCTGAAAATCAAACCAAAACACACACACTGATAAAAAATATTCATGCGGGTGAAAGTCACAACCAGCAGACAAATCATTATGCATGCAAATATGCTGCTAATTTAGCAGATGAAGGAGCTGCAGAACCAGTTAAGAAGCTTTGTACTATTACACTACTCAATCAAATTCACAGAAAGCAACTTTAGTCCGAGCTCATTTAAAAATACCTGTCCACACTCTGCAATTAACAAACACCAATAGAAAAGGATTAACTTTCAGGCACTCCAAAGTCTTCCTAGGAACAGATCTATTAAATGCCTATCCAAAGTAATACAGAGCATTATCTGTAATGCAAATTGCTGAATTTTATATCTACATGTGCATTCTGACTATGGGGTTTTATACTGACAATTCTCATTATTTTTCAAGAGTAAGAGGTTGCAGGGCTATTCTTCTGTCAAGCTGCTGCCTAACAGGTCAGTCTGAAAGTATTTTCCATATTTCAGACCTTGATGTGTATGATCAGTGGCTTCAGCTTCACCATGTGAAGCATCTCTCAGTAAATCAAGTATCTCAGTAAATCAAATACCCCAAATTACTGCAGTTACATCGATTAGCAGTATCTTCAATAATCTTTAATATTTATTTGCAATGCATTCTAAATCATACTCAAAAAAAACTTAATGCCACCCACTAATGATTTGTCACCCTTGTTGGGCTCACAGTGTAAATGGGACTTGCCATCTTCACAAGAATCTCTATCAGAGCCTTTGGGTGAGAAAGTAACAATGCAAAAGAAAGAGAATACAGATACTCTAAGGTCAATTCAACATGATTTTATATTTATATAAATATACCTAATGAACTTCAACAAGGATAAATGTAGAGTCCTACACCTGGGGAGGAACAACACCATGTACAATACAGGTCAGGGGTAGACCCACTGGAAAGCAGCCCCAGGGAGTGGGACCTTGGCAACCTGGTGGACAGTAAGTTCTCCAGAGAACAATAATGGGCCTTGCGGCCAGGAGGGCCAATGGTCTCCTGGGGGGCATAAAGAAGAGTGTGGCCAGGAGGTTGAGGGACATTCTCCTCCCACTCTGCTCTGCATTAGTGAGACCACATCTGGAGTATTGTGTCCAGTTCTGGGCTCCCAGTTGAAGAGGGACAGGGAAATACCAGAGAGAGTCCAATGGAGGCTACGAGGATGCTGAAGGGACTGGAATATCTCTTCTGGGGAAAGGCTGAGAACCCTGGGGCTGTTGAAGAGAAGCCTGAGAGGCGATCTGATGGTTACAGATATCTACAGGGGGAGTGTCAAGAAGGGGCCAGGCTCTGTTCAGTGGTGCCCTGGGATAGGACGAGGGGCAATGGGCACAAACTGGAACAGAGGAAGTTGTGGAGTCTCCTTCTCTGTAGACTTCCCAACCCCACCTGGATCTGTTCCTGTGTGGGCTGCCCTGGGTGACCCTGCCCTGGCAGGGGGGTTGGACTCAATCTCCAGAGGTCCCCTCCAGCCCCTGCCTTTCTCCAATTCTCTGATATATTAAAAAAATAGCTGGTGTTTTTTTACATTTAAAGATGTATTTAAAAAACAACACTTACATACCCACAAAACTTCTTTAAATACTATGAAGGGATACCACAGACAACTGTTAACAAGACAGTGTCCTTGACTGTGCAGGTCAATGAAACAGTCAAAACTTCAAACCATGCTGCTCATCCTTACTTTTGGTTGGAAAGGTAACAGAATGGAAACTAACAGCAGGAGCAGCTCTCTCCATGTCTGGCAAAAGTTATCATAGCAGCAGCTCATGTTCACTTACAGTGCAAGGAAAGCTATAGCTTCATTTTTATCAGGAGACAGGAAAACTTTAAAATACATTTTTCCTAAAAAGTATCTTCAGAATGTTATAAATAACACTAAGAGTTGAAGGAAGTCATACAGGAGAAAATACACAGTAAAAGCTACACTTTCCAGCTGCAAGCTTTACATAATTCAGCTAACAGATACAACACAGAGGTATCAGGCTACACTCTGCTGCCTACCAGAACCTTCCCATAAAGGTCAAACATATTTTTAAAGACACTATTAGCCAATGTAAGTAGCTTATCAAAAGTAATAAATATTGACACATACCTGGTAGTCTGTTCATGTTCACACCCTGTGCCGAAAGCCCAATTCCCATGTAACTGTAAAAATAAAAACAAAACAAAAGAAATGTATCTGTCTCATCCTCAAATACATATATATGTGGGATATTAACAAAAAACACTGTGCTGATTAAACATATACCAATTAAGCTGCTGAGAGTTCATTTCATGGGGGTGTAACAGCAAGGGAGCTGAAAAGTAATTCTGAGTTTAATAGAGATTCTGTCCCTGCAGCAGGTAAGGACAACTCTCCTCTCTTCTAGGCATCCTGGGTTATCGAAGGGGAATACCAATACTAACCATAAAGTTGAAATCTTGAACAAAGAAAGCCAAAGGCCATGCCTTATTTTAGAAGTAGGGGTAAAGCTACACATGGACCAATTTCATCATCTTCAACACACCTAATCATGTTTTGCAATCTGAAATGCAAACCTGTCCATTATTTCAGCAGCAAAATGCATCCTTGCACAGCACGTACCAAGAGATCACACTAAAACATTAAAGGCCTGGATCACAAAACAGAATGCTATCTTGAGATGTCAGTGCTTGTCCCAGGAACGTTATTTAGCTGTTGGCAATCTACTGGCAAATGAAAGAGGGAAAATATTTTAATAGAATAAGCAGTAATCTTAAGTCTAAACAAATTATAACTATGTGTATGATGTCCAGAAGTCAGCTTTACAAAAGGTAGTTTTAATAAAGTCAGTGTTCAGGTCAAGTGTTAACAGTTTAATAGCACATAGGAAAATTGACGTTAGTAATCTCTCCACCCCAAAAATCACAGAAGTATAAAGCAATTTTTCCTTTTGTTTCTTAAGGAAAAGTTATTTCATGACCAGGACTATGGGAATCCAAAAAGAAAAACAGCATACTAAAAAGCTAGGCTTTCACCCACTCCCTCCTGCCCAAAATACACAAAATCCCCCCTCATCAACTAAAGAAAGCATCCAAAAAAATCACCTAAACCTGACATTTCCTAATTTATTAAAACATTCTCATCATTTTGGCACTAGTTGAAATTAATGTAAACTTGTCATGAAAAAATAAACTGTATGAAATAAAAACATTCACCCATGCCAACCTGAAAATAGTTTAAGTCAACCAACATGACCTTTGTGTTCCCATCTCAAAAAAACCCAAGGAACGTTAAAGCAACTGTTCTACAAGGATGTAGGGTTAATTTGGTTTTTAAAATACATTTCATACAGAATGAAATTGAGCAGTAAATCTCAGAAGTCATACACTTAATTGTGTTCCAGGCTTTCTGCTTTTTCTATTGATCGCTTCCAACAGTTACGTTAGCTGCTCCTATCTTTGGGATTTACAAAGCCCTTCTCAAATAATTTCTAATGCACACCATCATCATCCTCTCCCTCCAACATGTCAACATGAACTGGTAGAGCTACGTAACAGAACCATCTATAACAGTTACTGAAATGTTGAAGCAAAGGGCAGCAAACAAAAGGATTAGTATTTGCTGCATTGCTAATTACATTGCTGGGGCACCACTGCAGCAGCAGAGTCAACGAAACAATTATAAATGAAAGCAACAAGTGGAACCCCCTTGTTTTTGTCTTACATAATAAAGGCAGGATTGTTATTAGCATAGTCTGGAGTTAGATGCATGAAAGATTCTCATGTGAAGACTGCAAATTTATTATTGGGTAGTGTTCTGTTAGGAAGAATTTATAAAAGAAAGAAAATTTATTTAAAAAATAATTTTAGATAGCTTAAAGAACTCCACTGACTGACTGCAGTGTTGAGTCATATTCAAAAAACCTTCCTACCAAAGTTTCATTTCAATTATTCTTATAGAAGAAACATTAAGGTTACAGAAAAATGTAAAATGCTAGACAGAAAATCATCCTTTAGGTAACATTTTGGTACCACCTGTTTTTTCTCCCTCATTTTTTTCTCCTGTATCTTCTGAGCATCCTCTTTTAACTCAAGTAATAATTGTAAACACAGAGCCACTGCATTTAATACAGCTGGGAATAGGGATTCTTCACCCACTGGCAACAACTAGAAGGCACTGATACCAACTCAGGAAGAAGATGTTCAACATTATCTATTTTTCTCCATGATTCACTTACAACTACTCAGAATAGTAATACCACTTCAAGGAGACTTGGTTTTAATAGAAAGTCAAATAAAATTAAAACATGTCAAATAACTAACACATTTACTTCAGACAACTTTCAAAAGGAAAAGATCTATGGTTTGGAAGTGAGTGAAATTAAAGGCTCATCAATTAAGCTAATTTATTATTTGCTATAGTCAATGGACAGCTAATCTCATGTTTTAAATACATTATAAATTGAGGGGAAGGACAGTACTGTGACAGGTTTTAGATGCTCTAAGTTCATCAACAGGAGCTGTATTTATGCCAAACCACTACATGTAATTTTTTTTTCTTTTCCTGGCACCCTTAAGCTTCATTGGCTTAAAAAGACATTTTAGTTGGCTTTTAAAGAAGCTTAGGCCATATTTAGGTCCAGAGCCATTGTCTGCAAACAGACTTGCTGCAGTGGGATGAGTTACATAAATTGTCCGTCTGTCGCTTCCTTAAGGTGCATGTATCATGCCTCTCAGAATCAGAACAGTGGCAGAGCTGTGCATTAAGTTTAGCTCCCTCAGTCCAGGATAAAAATGCAGAGCAGCCCAGCAAGCAGCCACACTAGCACCCAGGCACAATGGCCTCTGTCAGCTCTGTCAGCCTTGTCACATGAATGGGTTTGGTCTAGGAGACAGCCACCGATGGCAAGAACCGGTCCACACAGTCACAGCTAACAGCAGCCCTGGGGAAGAGAGGTGACCACACCAGGAAGCAGCACGCTCACTCTGACATGTAGCACCTTCCAAAAAGGGCCATGACGCAGCGTGGTTTGAGAGACCAGAGAGGGTGAATAATGGTGTGGTTCTGATGCCACCTCCCTCATCACTTCCCTCCATACCTGCAGCCGGTGCCTCACCCTCAGCTCCCTGCCCATAAACATCCTCAGCTACTGTGGTGAGAGAATCACTTACCCAGGCAAACAGAAGGAAGTGGCTGGGACACTTTTTGTTAAGAAGCTCCTCTTTCTGAGCCCTTTGGTCCCACCAATTGCTCCTCATCACCTCATTAAAGAGCTCAACTCTTACAGGAGATCATAAAATTACAAACAACACATACAACCACTCATGGAATATATCAAACCAACCCGTAAGAGACTGAAGAAACTATAGCTGGAAACTGATTCAGAGTGCAGCCAAATTGGCATTAAGGACCAAGAAAGCAAGCACATCTTACACACTCTTAATTCTTTATTTCTAATTGCCTTTATGCTCGTTCCCGTTCATTAAAGATTACCATTTTAGTGTTTCAGCACATCTTCTAGCTTACATTTCACAACTGCACCTCATAATAGAAATTTTTAGCAATACTACAAAATTACAGAGTTCAAAATTTGCTGAAGATTCAACTTTTTGCCACAAAGCAAAATAAAAGTGACAAAAATACAGGCACTACGACACTTATTTTTTTCCACTAACAGACTGAAAAGCTGAGGATTTTCTGCAGTGAAATGTGTAAGAAGCAGCAAGCTCACAATAACTGTTTTCTCCTCAAGTATCACTTCAGTCAAAGAGCTTAATTCACATTTTTGCTGGAGCCTGAATTTTCTACTTGGATGCCTGAATAGACAAAGTGTGAGAAACACAATAAAAACCACCAGAACCAAAGGGAAAAACCAGTAGTAAAAAATGGTGCAGAACTGGAGACATAAAACATAAGGAAAAAAATACATACCAAAAAAAAAAAAGATCTCAAAATATACACAATTCTGATTATTTGCAAGTCTTCTTAGATCTTTTAGCCACTGTATGGAAGATCTTTCAATATGGAAGTTGATAATAATCAGAATTCAGGTTAATTATATCCTATCTTGCCCACTGCATAAAGAGCAATACAGAATCTCAAAAGCTACACCAAATATCAGGTACCTCAGAAAACTTAATAGTGACTAAAGATAGATTTACACAATAAATAACCACCCGCTAGTTAAAAAAAGTAAATTAAATATTCAATACTGTATTTGTAAGGACAAGTAAAATAATTTATCTTATCTTTAAGTCATGAAAAACCTCACATTAACAGCCTCCCTTCTACAGAGACTTCGTAAGCAATCTATCTGCAAAGAGTCAAATTCCTTTTCACTTTCACTGTGCCTACATGTTCTATTAAAGGCAGCATAACCTGAGGAGCTGCTATATCATGCTTCAAAATCCAAGCTTTTTTGGGGATGATGAAAGTAAATAATCAACCTGGTATCTTATCACCTACTTGCTATATATGTATATATGTGTGTGTGGATATATAAAGCAACTTCAACCATTCGTTGTTAAAACATAAGTTACCATAATATCTGTAAAAAAAACCTAAATTCAAGCACTAACAGATTTTTACACCCAGAAATAAGGCAACTGATAACATCCTGATGTTTCAAATGCATTGACTACTGAGAAAAACAGAATACTGAAAAAATGTAGACAGTTTGTTTTACTCTCATGGTTGCACCTTAGAAAAGGGTACGAGTGGGAAAAACTGCAACATCTGGAAGAATCTGAAGACTGAATGATCAAGGGCCTTTGCAACTGACTTGCAAGGACATAGAAAGTTTAAATAACGTTCTCCTACAGTTTACAGTGTCTTCACTGACACTGTACTAGAAGGTCAGAAATACAGCACGGTAAAAAGGTATCTAAATTTTATCTTTAATATAGCTCCTCTGCATTAAAAATTTGTAGCATTATGCTAATCCAAGATTCTTATTGTCTGCACAATCACAATAAGAAATGAGCTGTTAAATTTTTCCCCGATTTAAATGTTTCAAAATATGCCATACACAGTTTGAGTCTTTCATTTCAAATTGAAAACAAGTTTAATTTTATGGAATGTTTCCAAGGAAACAGTATTTTGAACATGTTAAACCCAGGTTTCAAATCAATCCAGTTCTACATAGAGAGGAAAGGACAAAAAAAAAAAAAGTCAGGCAGTCATCTTGCACAGCATTTGGAACTATTACTCTTGTAATATTTTGCTTGGGATTCCTATAATGTTCCTAGAAAAATTCTCATTTATTTCTATTTATCTCTCGCACTGTGAGGTTGCACAGTTTCATCTTGTGACACTGCTCCCTAAGCACTAAAGCCTCTTTGCAGACCATACTGTCAGAAAAAAATAGTTGCCTAGACAGTAATGTAATATAAGTCCAGGCTGATGGAAGATTATCATCTATACTCTATGAGAATGAACCTCCTAAGAAATAACTGAAAAGATTTTGCAAGAAGCAGGGACCAAGAAATTAAATATATTCTCTTGACTTTCTTTTTAAATGAGAAATCTTCCTTTCTAGGAAACATCAATACAGAAACAAAACTCTTTTGTTCCAGTTCCACATATTGCTGACCAGTTAAACACAAACCTCAAACAATCCTCTCACACATCTAGCTATGTTCATTTCTGTCAAATGGCTGGTCTCCTACACGCAGGTAAAAACTGAATTACTGCTGCAGTTCCAAAAAGATACACTTGCTGATTCATGATCCAATCTCCTCTTGCAGCTGCTGCAATTCCAATGAGGACGTTAATGAAAAAAAACTACTTCAGACTTTATCAGATTCTGCTCTATACACAAGTACTCTGCTAATAACAGCACGCGACATCCTCATAGGTAAATAGAGACCAAGGGAAGTTTACACGTCGCTGGCACAAAGGCCCGTTACTGTAACAAGTAACCTCGCAGCCTAAGCCTTTACAAGGGTTCTACATTAGATTAGTAGCACACAAAAGAAACAAACCAGCAACTGACCACGTTCTGTATTTTGTTTATTGGTTTATGCTTTTGTTGTGAATAAGAAAATGGGTGTACTGGATGCTGAAGAAAAAGCCAGCACTGCAATAGAAACAATTTGCAATAAGAAAAAGCATAGTTTCTTCTGTGTGAAGATTTACACAAAAGACAACAAAGCATTTGCATTTCACAAACATCACTCAAATGCAGCAAAACAGCTTAGGCTAAACCACAGGCATGGGTGTCACAAAAACTCAAACTTAATTCTCATGGTATTCTTGGTTTGCATAGTTTTTCCTTTTTTTATTTCTTGACCCACTTCATGACATACAACACGTCCTCCAAGATCCTGTCAAAACAACAAATGACTATGGCCAGAGTTAAAAAGCAGCCATAATCCAGCAGGTGTCTAAAACCTTACTAACTAACAGAGTTTACTAAAAACCATACTGGTAACTTGTGCCAGTTGCTGTAGGAACATTTAGCAGAACTTATATATGGAACACATAATATCCATGAACATCTGCATCAAACCACACCAGACTAAACAACCGTGCTCAGAGCTGTAAGCTGTGCTGCTAAAAGACTCAAGCCTTTCTAAAAGTCAGGGTTCTTTTTTTTTTCTTCTACATGTCTTACTACTTCCAATTCTTGTTTTCAGTCTTCTTGAAAAAAAAAAGAGGTACATCTGGTTAGATGCATTACACCTTCAAAGGTTACATAGACCTTACTCCTCTGTTGCAAAATCACTGCAGACTGTCTAGAAGTACATGGCATTTCTACTGTTTGCCCATTGCTAGTAACTGTATTTACAAATCAATGAGTAAGATAAAAAACATGGACAAAATTCAAGACACTGAGGATAAAGGCATTCCCCAGAAGTTCATTTTCCCTGGGAAAGAAACAGACAAGATGTCTCTCTTGGTGAAAGACTGAGGGAAATAAAATAATTTTAATAAATAAAAAAATAAATAATCAAACCACACCACCCAACCAACCACTACCAAACCTAAAAGCTTTATTTCAACTAAAATTATGTAGCCATAAACTGGTACCATGACTCAAAGCAGCATTCCATCCCTCCTGGGCCCAGATGCTCATTTCTGCCCCACGTTCTCCTCTCTTCTATTGCCACAGCTACTCATGAAGCAATACAGAGAAACATACTGCGCAATGAACATGGCTGAAAAACAATTCAGTCTTGAGGTCAGCTGCTGGAGAATGAGCTAACCAGTTGGGTTTACCGTAAAGCTGACAGTCACAACCTGGGACAAGGGAAGCCAACTCAATGAGTGTTAAGAGACTGCTGCTTCTCATGCCCAAATTACCACAAAGTCTTTGCACTGTGGTTGAGAGTAAGCATTGCAAACATCCAAAAAACACTGCCCTGACTGGAAATTAAAAGATTAATTGCAACAATCCCAGGACTGAAGTCCATGTGGAAATGGATGATCACTCAGTACTATCACACCCTTAAGCTGTTTGTAACATAGAATAATGCAGTTTGCTTCTGAAAGCCAGGCAGCCATAACCCAACAGGTGTCTAAAGCGTACCCCTGAGACAGCTCCTTGGAAGGTGGAACTGGACTATGCTTCAACTCCTCAGTAGGAAATGTCAAAGACTGCAACCTCAGGTTCTAGCAAAGATCACAGATGCTCGACTGAGATTACAGACGACTCCTCACCCTTAAAGAAGGATACCCAGAGCAACAGCACAAAGCTATCCGACTTGCAGTTTACAATGAACTACAACAGCATCACGGTAAGTACCTTTTGCTGTGTCAGAGGGAAATGTTAACTGCTATCTGAAATAAAACATTAACCGTGGGGCTGCTTTACACAACACCAGAGGACCTAAATACATAAAAGACTAGCACAACTTAACTTGGTAAAAAGCAGCGTAAGAAAACTGAAATAAACATTTGAGAGAGTGGAAAGAGTGTGATTTGGATATACTTACCTAGCTATGAGAATGGCCACCATGGCAGTCATGTTTGGAAAGTGAGGGGGCAGTACAGGACTAAGAGATTTAGAGGCTATGGCTTACATCTCTAAATCACAACAGTAAGTCCATAGGACTTGGCCCACCCTTGTTCATTCCCATTCCTAGACCACCAGTGTAGTTTGCTTTAATTATGCTCTATTCTAGAAATATAGATGAAACTAAAAATAGGCACTTTTGCATACAATTCTTATCTCACTCCCTTGAGTACTGTATTAAGAAATTACAGAACAAAAACTACGTACATTGCTTCTGCTTCTCCAACAGATCAGTTACAAATGAGGCCTGTATTAAGATCATGCAAAGGTTTAATTTAAAGCTAATACTATGTTTAGCTTCCCCAGCTACATCAGAATTTTTGACAGTACTTGCTGGCATACTTTGCATTAACTGACAGATATATGTATGTATTTATTTTTAAATTAACTGGAGATTTTAATAAGAGATGTAGCTATAATTCATTGCAGTTAATAGTCTCCTTCCTACCATACTTTCTAATCACCACCTTGGTACTGTTCCCCATACTTACACCCATCACTCATCTACTGCTATCACCTCCAATCACTCACATCACTGTCCTCAATGTTCCATATGAAGGCAAACAAAACAAAGCAAGAGAGTATAAAAGGAGAATGTAAGTAGAGATCCTCAGACTGCAAAAGGAGACATGAAATTACAAACTGAAGAGATAAAGAACAGCAGAAAATATTTACAGAGCAACATGACAGCCAGTTAGCACTTTTAACAAGAATTTTAAAATATTTAAGGTAATTATTTCACATATCTGTACTACAGCAGCACATAAAAGATCTAGGGACTCTTCATACCGAATACTATACAAATACCAAGAGAGTTTTTGTTTGAATGATCTATTTTAACCTTACTACTTTTATTAACCTTCTCACTTCCCTTTTTCTCATCTGTTACCACCAGCTGCATGGCCCTACCACCCCTCAGTGGGGTGGAGCAATTTCATTCTTCATCTGCCCTGCAACACCAAGCTCCATACCCATTTCTTACTTCCTAGTAAGCTGCTTTGGGGCTTTCTTCAACATGTCTATAACGCCTAGAAGTTGATCATCACAAACATCAACAAAATTAATGTTTTCTGCACCTCTGAATTCCTACTCAAGACTGTTACTCCCCAAAGGTAATGACCCAGCATGACAAAACTAATGCTGTTCTCACAGACAGCCAACTACAAGCAGCCGTACTGGAATCCATGCTGCATCCATTCCTTGTACTATAGAGTTGTGCTCACAAAGTTAAACTTTGTGACTGCCCCATGTCTGAGAAACACAAGACTGTATTCCAGAAGCAGTGTCATGAAGTGCTACAGTAGCACAAAAAAATAAATTTCCTACACTAGGTTTTAGTAGAGGTTTTGGTGGATTTGAGGCAAGTCATACTAAGCAGAGCAAGTTAGGCGTGCTCATGTAACACAGTATATGGATTAAATACTTTGAGTTGAGTTTATTAACAACCACAAAAAAAAAAAGGTAGTAAAGGCTACTACCAAAGGGAACTCCAAATAAACACCACTAATGAGCTACTGACATTTATGAAAGTTGAAAGCTATACTCCAGCTTGCAGATAGATATCTGAGTTGCCTTGGGTAGTCTAGGATTTATTTTAAACAGTACTATAAAAATAAAGCTGTAGTTGCTTCCACAGCTTGGTTCAGGCCCTGAGAGGAGATGCTTTTGCAACAGGAAGGTGTTTTAACTGTGAGTTACATGTTGGTCCTCCACAGATGCAGTCTGTTCCCATCACCAGACTCCACATAAAGGAAGAAACTAGTAAAACCACACCTGGAGCAAGCCAGAGGAAACACAACAGGCAGTGACAAAGAACTAATAAAGCCTAACAGACACAAACTGTTTTCCACAGACCTGCTTACACATCTCTGAACTAAATTAACTATTCTATAATAAGTAAAATGGGCATTAGTTTGAATGCAGTGCAACACTGAACAGTAAGATTCATGCTGCGCCTAAAGACCTCTTGGACCTGAAAACAGGGTGCAGAGATACACACATTATGTCCACTTGTCAAGTCCTGCTCTTTAGCAGCTAAACTACAACCTGGCTTTGGCTCTGTGCACAGTATTCCCTAGCATCCGTACTATGTTATGTAAGGAAAAAAAATTAACACCTTAGCTCATTACACAGCTAATGTTTCATAAAGTGACACTGAAAAAAAAAAAAGGCACAAGGCTGAAGCAAGGTGGTGGACAGCCAGCTGAACAGGAGCCAGCACTGTGCCCAGGTAGCCAAGAAGGCCAATGGCATCCTGGCCTGGATCAGAAACATTGTGACCAGCAGGAGGAGGGAGGTGATCATGCCCCTGTACTTGGCATTCGCAAGACTACACCTTGAGTACTGTGTCCAGTTTTGGGCACCACAGCACGAGAAGGACATTGAGGTGCTGGAGCGGGTCCAGAGAACGGCAGCGAAGCTGGTGAGGGGTCTGGAACCCCTGCCTGATGAGGAGAGGCTGAGGGAGCTGGGGTTGGTTAGTCTAGAGAAGAGGTGACTGAGAGGAGACCTTACTGCTCTCTACAGCTACCCAAAAGGAGGTTGTAGCAAGGCTGGTGCTGGTCTCTTCTCCCAAATTACTAATGATAAAATGAGAGGAAATGGCCTCAGGGAGGTTTAGAGTGGATATTAGGAAGAAATTCTTCATTGAGAGTGTGGTTGGGCACTGGAACAGGCTGCCCAGGGACAGGGGGGGAGTCAGCATCCTTGGAGGGGTTCAAAAAAGGAGTGCATGTAGCACTTGAGGCTACGGTCTAATGGATAGAGAGATGTTGGGATGAAGGTTGGACTCAATGATCCTAGAGGTCCTTTCCAACCCTAATGATTCTATGATTCTATAAGGACAAGGCAGTACATATGATCAGAAACTGAAAAAAGCACACCTCCGTTTTTTTAAGCACTCTCAGCAGGCAACTTCACAGGTCCTAGCTATGCACACCTCACAAAACCATTTAAACACCAAAACCCTGAAAAGCTTTACTTAGAGGTGTATTCTACTTTTGTAGGATTGCCCTAGTAGGTAGAAATTACTAAAAAGCAACACAAAACTGTCTAAGTGTTAGAGGAGCGATGTAAAATGACATCCCCGTGAATATGGACACTTTTTGAAATCCATCCCTTCAAAAAAGCTATCTTCCAAACTAAGCAGGCAGAAATACAGTTCAGGAAGAAACATGCAAAATCACACTAAGAACCTCTCCATAACTGACAGCAACAGTGCAATTTAAAAAAATAATTGTTTAAGGAATTATGAAAACCACAAAAGGTGCTCCTAAAATTGATAGCAGAACATTGCTTAAAATGCTCATTTCTATCATCTTGATTTAAAACAATTAGATCTTCACAGTGCAACAAAAGTGACCACAGGCATAAGATTTTCATAGCAAAGAAATCTCCCAGAGATGACTTTTGGGAACAGAACTGATAAACTCATAAATGTCCCTATGAGACAGTAGCAGTACTGCTTTCAAAATATCTCTGTACAATACTATCAGCAAAACAACAAAGTTTCAATCCTGTTTCTGACATACAGAAGGCTTACAGAGCACTGGGAAAATGAAAGAACAGCAGCAAGAGACACAAAGAAAAGACAAAGGTACTGAATCTCATTCAAAGAGCTATGATATAGTTCCCTTCTCTCAAGATTCATTTTCCTACCTGGACATCAGCATCCATGACATGCTTGTATAGTACCTGGGACAAGGACATCCAATCCTGACTACAACTCTGAAGTGCAACCACTGTGTATGCCACAGCACACTGGAAAGTATTGCTTATGTAGTCCTACACAGGCAACAATCAGTGTCTCGGGAATAAAGCACACCCTCTACCAAAAGCAGTGAAAGACGTAAAGAAATGAAAGTGGTCTAGCAGAGATTTCGTTAGCCTCAGCAACTTTAAAAGCATGGCATCCACCTGCACTTCAAGAGATCCAGAAATCAGATGGATTCTGGGAAGCGGCAGCTGCACTCACTCATCAACTCTTGTTCTTTCCACTGGGTGACAACTTTCCAGGCACATGCTCAACATTCCCCTTTATTCTTATTACTGCTGACCAACAAGTAGCGTGAAGAATAACCTTCCTTGGTATGACATCCATGAAAAGACTGTGCTGAGGAGGTAAGCTGGTCTGCTGCACATCCCAAAATGTTGCTAAAAAACATGTGAAAGTCTGTAATGCAATATAGTCCAAATTCAACACCTTTAAAGGTAAGAGCAAGGTTAAACCATGGTCATTCAGACTAACTTCTCTGCCAAGAAAAAAAATGAAAACAGGTTGTTACAGCATTTACTGTGTACACAATAAACACCGCAACCCTTAAAACAACCAAATATCAGAGTGCAACTTCTCATGAGTGAGGAATTAAGTTATATAAAAAGCAGTAAAATATGAAAGTAAGTTTTGATACCAAAGGCATGCGTTGACTCAAAGTGATGAGACAGTATTTCAAATAGTAATAAATAATGCACTCAATGCTTACCCATCTCTTCCCTTGCTAACAATTTTAACTTCAAAATAGTATATACCACAGGCTGCCGGTATAGGATGTGTAGCCCGAACAGAAGCAGCATCTTTTGGAGTTTTTCCATGACCTGAAAAACAATTGCATTCAAAACAAAACAAAAACACATTTTAGATAATTGCAGATGACTCAAAGGTATTTATACCAACTACTCAAAACAGAAGGCTTATGTAATGAGCAAACAATATACAATATTATCATCAGCCTCATTTTTATACTAGGCTATTTTCTTCCAAAATGTTAAGTTTTATTGTAGGCACCTACATTGCAGCTAAGCATGCTATGAGAAGTTCTGGATATACTACTATAAAAAGTTCTACAATTATCTGAAGGGAAACTAGAAAATAAGTTTCACCGCAGTAACATAATTGAGAAAAGCCTGCCTGGGTTTGAAAGAACCAACTTCTCAAATTTGCAGGGCTTACTCAGTTTTATAGATACAACAGTTTAATGCTTAGTGCTTCTGAATCAAGTTCAGATACTTTAATTCTAATGTCCTTCCGAATAAACATCAGTCATTACACAGAACATATAACTCGCTCATTTTCGTGTTCTGAATGCTATTTCAGGACAGCATTACGCAGTGCAGCCTGCAACTGAGCTAATGCAGCTCCTGCTCCTTTTTCCTGAAAGGCTCTGCCCCAACACTGGCCAATGCCAGCTCTTGTCTGCTCTAGGGATTTTCAAGCTAAACCCAAGAGCCACTTGCATTCCACTAAAACGAATTCTTCTGAACGTGTCACCCTCTTGACAGCCCCTTTTTCCAAAGGCAAGTTGGAAGAAGGCTTTTGGCCAGATGACTGGTTTCAGCAGCAGTCTATTCAAGCAAGCTCAGTCTCTCCCAGGCACAGCAAAATCCATCAATTATTGTGTGAAAGTCACACACAGAGGTGTAGCACGTATGTTTGGGGGTTTTTAATAAAATTAATTAAAAATAGAGCACGGTGGAATGTATATTGGATCCTGGCAAGAGGTATTTCAGTAAGATGGCAACCAGGAACAGACTGTTATTTCTGTAAGAGTAATTCCCACAGATCCCATTCCCACTTTTCATGTGGATCTGAGGCATGATGAAAAGAGATGACTGCTCCAAGTGTGCTGAACCAATCACTTGGACTGTGATGCTCCAGTTACCATCTCCAGTCCAGACAGGGAGGCCTACTGCACCTGCACAGCAGTCGATCTGAGCATGCAAAAAAAACCAAACCACACCACCAAAATACTCCTTCCAGTGGCATTAGCACTGGAATTACTGCACAAGCACAGATTGATCATGTCCGATGTGCAGCAAGTCAGGTCTCACAGCAAGGAAGAAACTGCAGGAAAATGACATCATAGCCAGCCAGAAGTTGACCTTCAGTCCTGAACCTCTAAACACAGGGCCTTCTGGTGTAAATGTAACGCTCACCTGCCTGCAGAGCTCAGCACCAACCACCTCTTACCAAACAGCAGCTCAATGTTTAGCTACTATAAATTACATTATCATTTCTAAGCATACAGAAATCCTTCAGCTAAGACACCCAGGACTTTATGGGCAGAACATTAAAGAGATTCCTTAAATTCAGATAGCTCAGATTAAATGATGGATTACTCAGAGGGGGAAGGTGGGGGGAAGAAAATACACTTTCTTTTAAAATGTCCTTAGGTTTCCACTTTAAAATAGACTGCAAAGAAGTTCCCTTGGTTACTCTGTGCACTTGACAATCTGTAGTTTCAGTCTGAGTCAGTCTCCTAATTTGGGCAAGTGTTCCATATAAAAGACTAAAGTAGTAGGAACTAGCCAAGTATTATTGAAAATGTACATATATTACCCAGCAGACTTTGTTTTGTGAAATCACAATCTAAGTGTTTGGAAACAATACCAATTTAAGGTATTCTTACCACCTCTTCTTGAAACTAGTCCCCTTCTCCCACCCCCTCCCCAGTCCAGGCAGCTCTTTGCAAGGACAAACCACAAACCAGATTGATTAGCTGACGGGCTTTAAGAAACCGATCAGATTTTTTTAAGCAGCAGCTCAGTTCCCCGATCCAGTTCACAGCCCAGTCACCCACAGCTGTCACACTGCAAGGAAGAGGTCGACACAGGGGCAGAAGTAACGGGATACCTTCCCAGTATTGCCCAACACTTCATGTGGTGAAGAGACATGCTTGGGGAAGTCAGGGCCCAAAACTACTTTCATCCCATTAAAACAGGAGACACCCTAAATTTAGAATGGCTGTCCTTTTAATATCATCTCTCATGAATCCCATTTCACTACTTGTTACACTGCCTTTATTTGTAGTTACATAGAGCTGTTATTATTTCTAACAGCAAACTCAACAACATTAAGCAGTTAACTGCCAAATATTCCAAATACCTCTACGTTTTCTCAGCGACTTTCCATGCTACGTTAGATTACACGAGGAGTCGAGTGACACAAGCACCAGCTTTAAAACAGTGATGAAGAGACTCTTCGCAGAGCAGGTACTCGAACTGCTAAATTTCCTACCAAAATACTAGTGTTTAAGCAGATGCTGGGCAAGCTTCTAGAACACAAATGAGCTGAGAAGCTGCCTTCAGCTCAGGATGTCCTTCAGCCCAAAATGGCTGGAAACTGAGAGGGGAAGACACAGCTACACCATATATGCCCAACTGCAGGCACGTACTCATGGCCACCATCACCGATGGGACATGGAGCCGAGTGCCCCATTAGCCTGACATTAAATACTGCTGCCACGTTCCGTAACACGAATCCCCACTTCCCTGCTTGGGAATAGAAAGGAACTTTTGACACCCAACCCTGAACTTCTGAATCAGAGGTTCCACACACCTGAAGGAGGTCATGTGAACTCTGCCCTATGTTCCCTAAACCAGACCTCTTTTCATAGTGGCAAGCCAAAGTATTTAAAAGAATAACATATGTATTATTTAACACTAAAAAATAATCATTTTCAGCATGAAAAAGAGAACTCTGCAAACAGAGGCACTGCAGCAGAGATGTAAAAACAGGTGTACAAAGCTTGGAACTTTACATGGTAAACCTGATCATAGGTGAGTTCAGTTTCCAGAGTTGTTTTGGATGAGGCTTTCATTTTAAGTGTTTAACAACTATTGGCTGACCATGCTTAAGGAGGAACACTCTCTTTGGTTATTTAAGCAGTCATTCACACTGATGACTTTTATTAAAGTCCTCTAGCAAAATTAAATTGATATAAATTTAAATTCCATCCACTTGAAAAAAGCCAATTCAGATAAAACCGTATTTGGAGAAGTCATTTCAGCTTTCAAAACTGTAATCTTTAAATCTTAAGTGTGCAATGCATATGCACCAAATAGTCAACAATAAGTTCACAGGAGTGTCTACTCAGACAAAGTAAGCATTTATAAGTTTTAAACCCTTCCATAAGCTGAATCACAGTTATTTCCAACAGGTGGTTCAATGACTTGCTCACAGTGCCAAAAATAAAATAATCAAGGCCTAACCTTCTCCTGAATTCATTATGGAAGTTCCACAGACACAAAAAGAAAAAAAAAAGTGCGCAAATTACTGATTTTAATTCAACTTTTTTAATGTCATCTCCTAGTTACTGAGGTGCCCAAGACAGGCATGCTAGTGCTTCCTTCCAGAAAAGCTGCCACCATCCTTGTATCACTGAATGACAACACGGAACTACTACTATGGAATCCTCTTCTGTTTGTTACAGAAACTGGGATTTATAATTTCCATTGAGAGAAAAAACACCTTTTTTTAAATATTTTATTTTTAGTTTGGCACTAGAGACAGTTCAAAGGCAACTGTCTTGTAAATAAATATCTGGCTAAGATTCCTGGCCTGTGATAAACTAGAAAAAGTTCACACCATGGCAGCGTACTCCAAATTGGATAACTTTCCTCAGCTTTTTTGGGATAATTGTCACAAGACTAACTGGGGTGAAAGGACTACAGGACTTTCCCTGATTTTAGCACTGATGATTGAGTTTAATTCTGTATATAGTTTCTTTCATGGTTACAATCTGCACTGAGTCTGTATCTTTATCTCCTCATAGCACACAGCAGAGATTATTATCTGCTGGAAACTGAACTTGTCTGTCTAGTGGAACGTTCATATTACACAAAACATTATGAAATCCCTGTTTTTCAACAAGATCCATGTGTTAATCTGAACATTACAGACATACGTAGGAATATCTGTAAAGATTTCTTACCTTAACAGTTACACGTTGTGTGGTAACTGCTTTACACGTAGTATACACATCTAAACTCTGATGCTCTCTTTACCACTTTCCCACAGCTCAGAGCTGTTAATATTACAATTAAATGAAGTGACATTTTTTTTCCTGACACTGTTTTTCACGTCTCCCTTACGTAGATAAGCCTCAAACATCAGTCACTAGGAAGGACAGTGATAGTTTTTATCGGCTTGCCCAGCTAACTGGCAGCGAGAGAGAAATGTATGTCTGTCCATTTAGAAATAAAACCACCCTTGGGTATTGTCTTTAACACATTACAGTATCACCCATGGCAACACATATGTATTTCATATCCAGATTTTGACAAAGTTACCTGATCAAAGGTCAGAATCTGTAAAAGTATACCAGAATAGCTCATTATAGAAGGAACTCAGCCTGTGCTAGGAAACAACACAGCAGCCAATGCATCTTCCCTCAACCACCTCTGGATGTACTTTTCTAAGACTGGGATTCTGAGAGGTATCATAAAAGAGCACTGATCCTCAGGTTTTCTGAGCCCCAACAAAATCTGGAGTTGGTATGCTGATGCTCATCTGTACTCCTTCCCTTAAAACTCCACTGCTTGATCAATGTTTGGTTTTGTGGCAGTTTGATTAAGCATTCTCTAGGATGCTTGCAAAAAACCCTTCAGGTCCAGAAATGCGGTACACATACATCACAGCTGCACCTACAGCAGCTCGTGTCTCCATACAAGTTGTCCAACAGTATTCAAGAAAATGAATCTTCAAAATTACACAGCCAGGGCCACCACTCCCCTCAAACCAGTGTAGAAAAGAAAAGAAAAAAAAAAAAATCACTGTCCATGAGCACAATAAAATTACAAAGCTGGTTATATGAGAAAAAAAAAAAAGTCTTTAAAATTTTTGCTCTGATTGTTCCCCTCCCCCATTTTTTTCAGAGGCAAGTATCCCCAACACATCCAGGGTGGAAGGAAAGCACTGATGTTACCACTGTCTGCCTATCAGCCACAGACAGGAGGAAATTACTCCAGAGAAACAGTTCTGCAGACAGATTATCTACAGAGGCAGCAGAGAAAGCTTAAGTGCACAAGGTACCTATGCTATAGTAATAGAAAATAGTAAGAATTACTTTTGATTACTGTCTTTGTTGGATGGATCTGTTTACTCTCCCTTCCCTGAGTATTCTGGTCAAGAATACAACAGATCTTTATCCACGCTCAATGTGCAATTCCAATTTCCTTTCAACAAAAACATCCACCATTCTTCCACAACTACTTCGATAACTTCAGAAGCACTGGAAGTGCCAATATTCCACAGGAAGATACTCTGAATGCTTTCTTCCGAGACCTCTATTTGCAACCTATTTGTAGAAAAAAACATTTCACAATCTGTGTCACATTCTGCCTTGCTGTATTTCCTTATTCTTCTCACGGAACCTCCTAATATTCTTCTTCCCTTTTATTGTGTTCTCAGGGCTGAAGGATCAAGGAGAGAGAAGAGGCAGCAGATGTTTCAGAGGGTTTTTTCCCCAGTCCTTAGGCAGGAATGCCCTGATAGCATCCACTGCTTAGCCCAGTTAGGCACTCAGGTGCCAGCCTGGTAACACACACAGGGGGCTGCCCTAACAGCCACCTTCAGTAAATTACCAGGAAGAAAAGACGGGCCACTTAAGAGGCCAATCACTCCCATTTGCAGATAGGACAAAGAGAAGCGTATATGGGTTATGTTGACACCTCTCCTTTCCACGTCCTCTGGGCTAATCTGGGAACTCTTCAGCCTTCATCACTATTATTCAAGAGCTAGAGTAAAGGTATTTTGCTATTATAGCCTGTTAACTGTGCTTTACGACTTCTGGTAGAGCATCCACAGCATCTCCTATGTTACCTACACTTCAGAAACGTGCTGACCCTCTTGTAATTGCTTTGAGGTAACTAATCTCTTTTTTTTTTTTAACACTAAGGGAAAACAGGGATAGCACAAAGAAATCTTGAAAATATACTTCAACTGACAGACCAGAGAAGTTCTGGCTCTAAATTCCAGTTCATGAGCAAAAAGAGTTGGTCAAAGCAAAACATGCAGAAGAACTTGATGACCATAAAACTATGATCATCTTAGAAGAAAAATAAACACACACACTCAAAAAAAAACCAACCACAAAAACACACCCGCCACCACTAAGCACCAGAAAATACAAAATGCTTCTAAAAATATAAGGTCATAAAACACTGAACAAAAGCCAGGAAACTCAGAGTTGAGTATTAAATAACATGTCCTTAAATCACTCAGTGCCTCTCAGAAGCCTGCTCCAGAGTCATCAACCTTCTTTATTATCTATGCATGGTGCATCAAACTTAGCACATTTAACAGAGTATTTTGTATGTAATAATAAAGCCTCTCTATGAAAAAAAAAAAAGTCTCCGAGAGTACATTTAATCCTTTCATGGCAGCCAAATCCTGCCATGTGTTTGTGTTGCCGTTTTCCTCCTCTGATTAAACAGTAACATGTTTATCGAGATTTCACTTGAATTTCTCCACTGTAAATTCTGAGAAAGGGTAATTGCAAGGTTGTTTTTCTCCCCTCCCATGACATTCATTTGACTACAGACTGACAAAAGATCCAGTTCTTCACAGCCAGCTCAGAAGTGGTTTTGAATCCACAACACTTCTACTTCAGGAGTGGGGCCTAGAGCACCAGATGTGGCTGTGTTTTTTCAGGTCAGAGTGTACGCTTATGATTCCAGGTTTCACGACATTTCATAACAATCAGTGCAAGTTTTTCTTCTATTGCCTCCTGCTGATTTATACAAACGCATACCCGATGTTTACCTTTCCTTTGAAAATCGGTAACTCTAACTATGAAACGCCTCGGCAGAAAGTTATAAAGTCACCTTTATTAATATAAGCCCTATTGTCACTCCGTCCCTCGAATCACTCTACGGTCTGTACAACAGCTAGGCATGTCTACTACAAATTACTTTAATTCCATTTTTCACAGTTTAAAAATGAACCGTGTTTTTCTCTGCGCTCTCCCCTCCCGTCATTTCCGCGTTTAATAGCTTAACGCTGGCTGCTCTTAACTCCATTTAACCCTTGCTCTTCTCGAGAGAGGGCGGAAAAAAAAAAGCCACTTTTCTCGCTCATTACCATAAACAGGACACGTCATGCCGATTCTCCTTTATTCTCCTGCCTCAGACCCAAACCTTCTGGTGATACCTGAATCCATGGAGGAAGTCTCAGAGTTTACATAATGCCCACTCCAGAAGCATAAGGAGGCGGGGGCGTCCCCTTGGCCCCACACCCC